>VZUI01035541.1:0-155199 GCA_013401135.1 Cettia cetti | reverse complement strand
GCCCGCGGGCGCTGCCTGCCCCGGCCCGGTCCTGCCCTGCCCGCACCGGGGCCCGGAGGCGGTGGGCGAGGCCCTGCCCGGCCCCTCGGCGTTGGCCGGTGCTCGGTCTCGGCGGGGATGTGCCGCTGGCCGCCCCCCGGCCGGGCCCGGCGGAGCTGCCCCTCCCCAGCGCGCTCGTGGGCGTTTCTGGAAACCACTTTGTTTTAATCTGTCGGTTTCCCTCTTCTCTTTCTCGCTCCGGTTTCTCCGGGAAGCACCGGCTCCTGCGGGCTTTCTCCCACCTCGTGTGTTCCTTTGCCGTACTAGAAATTTATTTATCCTTTCGCCTCCCCCTCCAGTTTTTGTCTCCTTTTTCATTTCTGATGGGTGGCCTTTTTTAAAGCCCCGCCACGTGTGTGCGAGGCGTGCATCACCATTCCACTTATTCTGACGCTCAAACACACGGGAGCTGGCGCTTGACTGCTACAATTACCTGTTCAGGGTTACCTGTGGCTGATGGCAAGTGCGATGATCACTTGTTACCAACCAGAGCTTACACAAAGGGCGTAAATACTCTGCTCTATAAATAATTTCAGAAGCTATACAGTAGCCTAGTAATAATGCCATTTGTTTTACCTGAGCAACTGTGAAAGTCTGCTGTTTTTTCTTCCTTTCAGAGAGATTTTAATGAGCGCTGTGCACAGTGTTCAGAAGTGAACTGGGGTCTCACTGATGGAGGCAGATTTTATTGTAGATCTTGCCACAACGTTACTGAGGTAAAAAGATGAGTTACTGCCTTGGAAAAGGTTTATTCTGATTGCTTCTTTACTTTATATAAGAAAATGACAGATTTTTCTTCTTGGCGTTGAGTGCAGTATTTTTATTCTTCCTTTTTCATTCTTTAGTTGACTGTTTAAAACTAATGTTCCTTGAAATCACAGCATTTAGAATGAGCCAACTTGGCCTGCTGTGTTGCTGTGGTGTCAGTGTGCTCTCTAGATGCCTTAGAGGCCTGGGTGTTGCTGCATTTTGTGCAGTCCAAATCTAGGCAAACCCTGCCTGAAGCATGTTGCCTGTATGTCCATGATAGTAATTGTCTATTTTTGAAATTTCTGAATGAAAAGTTCAGGCTGTCTCGTCTCCTGCTAGTTTAGGAAATTTGAGTAAATTCCTCCATTATGTTTTATGATGGAGCAATCTGTGCAAGTTAGACCTGGCTCTTCTTCTTGCTAAGATGTATTCCTTTTTTGCAGAGAACTAGAGAAGTTGTCAACACTGATTTTATTACTAATTCAAGAGTCCAAACAATATCCAAAGGTTTAAGAAAGCAGGAAAAAAATGGTATGTATGAGTTTCTGTTGGTATTTTGCAAAAGAGTGGCTGTTCAGCCACTGTTCACCTAGGCCATTATGTCTTTGGTGGAGAACAAAAGTGGGTAGGCAGGAAAGACTGTAAGAGTGGGAACAAAATGCACCTCCCTGATGCTGTCACAACCTTCAGAGACCACATTTGGTGACTTCCTGAGCCACAGATGACCTCTGTGAGCTCACTGGTAGGGGTTTTTTTTGATTGAGTAGAGCAATGTGTTACTTACTGCTGCTTTTAATTGTGGAAGCAAATGCTCACTGAAGCTACTGGTGGCATGCATTCAGATGTGGTGATCCTTTGTTCCTTCCCTGTGATGGCTATCACTAAACCAGAGAGGCTGCTTGTCTTGGCAAGTGAGATGTGATGGTGGTGCA
The DNA here is from genome assembly GCA_013401135.1 of Cettia cetti. NCBI lineage: Eukaryota > Metazoa > Chordata > Aves > Passeriformes > Sylviidae > Cettia > Cettia cetti. Next base: position 153,478 of record VZUI01035541.1, on the reverse strand, counting down.
GCTCTTAGTGTCAGTCTGGCCTGTATTACAGGCACTTGGCCCTGCAACCTGTGCACAAACTGCATGGGGGAGGTTTCATGCAGTTCCAATAGCTCAACAAGCGCTGCATCTTTCATCCAGAGTCACTTTTTTACTCCTAATTTCATAAATGTTCAAAGTATAGTGGTCATTACATATGAGGATCTGTGCCATAAGGATGTAGTGGCCAACCTGCTGCTAGAGCTGTGTGTGTATTCTGTGTTGGCTGGATACCTCTCTCTTGTGGCCACTTTCAGAAAACAAAACTGCATTAAAATGCCAAATAAAGCAAGGGGTTATCTTTCTGATATGCTGATCTACCTTTGCTCTGCTGCAGAGACAGCAGAAGATTGCTACATTCCTTTGAAAAGAACAATTGTGTGGAAGTGAAGGGAGGTGTGAAAAGGACCCCTCCACCTTTCCTTATCCTGTATTGCTTCTGAAGTCTGGGCTGTGTACTACCCATGCTTTTCATTTATCCTGTTGAGAACATCATTAGCCAACTCCCAGGCTTCTTAGGAAGTTCTTATCTTCACAGGTCCCTTCTGTGAATGCAGTCATGTTACACTGAATTCCATGAATGTGTGGGAGTAAGCTGTGTCTGCTAGTCCACTGGTTAGCATTTAAGAGCAGCATCATTAAGGCAGGGCAGAAGCTTTGGACAAATAAGTTCTGAGATGGTGAGATGCAAGGTGTCTTTTGGAACAAAAGTAGTGAAGAACAGGTGTAGAAGGAATGAAAATTGAGTTGAGAAATGCAGAGAAAAATTTCTAAACCCAAAAGCCTGTAGAAAAGGTTGGTAGTAAATTTAGAGAGGTAAGGACAAAAAGTAGTTGTAATGCAGCTTGTAGAAATAGTGAGTAGACTGGAGCAGGCCCACTCCCTGTGAAATTCATGTTGTGCTAGGATTTATTAGAAGTTGGGATATTCTTTTATTTAAACATGTGTGATTCTGTGTGAGGAGATGATAAAGCACATGGTGGTATTGGTTTTGCCTGACTCACTACTGTAATGTTCCAGTTTTCTGTGTCAGGGGTGGGAAAGAAATGTTTGTATTTCATTTTTAATGGCAGGTTCTCAGTTATTTTTAAACTGGTAATTTAACAATGCTCCACTCAATTACAAATGCCACACTAGACATTATAATAAATTATATTATTCTTGGGAAATGTGTGAAGTTCTTGTTCAGTAACTTTTCTTCTTGTTTAAGGCTGTGAATAAATGGAAGTTAGTAGAGTGTTCAGTGTAGCTGGTTTATGCACTAGGATCTGGAATTATTAAATAGAGATATGGGGATAAGTGTGCATAAGGTTAAAGAAACCCAAAATAGTACAAACAAACATAGCCTCTCTTTTTTTCCCTTAGATGGTGGCAGTGAATGGTATATTTGTGAAGGCTTTCAGCTTGTACTCAAGAAACAAGTAGAAGCTTTGGAAGCATTAGGAGTATGTCCACAAATGAAGGTATGTAGATGTCAGTGTGAGTTATACACTGTGTGTGTGTGTTACAGAAGGTGGGCTTTTAAATGATTTTAATTTTTAAAGTGAATCACACAAGTCCCTGCTCAAAATCATTGAGCATATGAAATCAAAATTTGTTTCTCTGGTAATTTTAAGACATATTTTATAAACCACAGTCAGTAAAATTAGTGATGGAATATTATTCAGATTCCTGAGTTAGAAATTACACTCTGTTCTCTCAGCAATTAATGATCTTGTAAACATTGAACTAATTATCATCCATTTGTGTTTGTCAGGATGAAATTCTGTGCAATTTCTGGAGGTGTTACCTTCAGAAGAGCAAACAGGCATATTGCAAGAGACCAGCTGGGGAAGCTGTCAAAGCATTATCAGTAAGTGAAAGCTCAAATCCCACGAGATGTTTGGCATCTTTTTAAAAGCAACAGCAGAAATCTACTTTGTTTAGGCTACATATCTTGCTGGTAATAATGTCACTTCAATATGAAGGGGATCATATAAACAGGCTTGCACATGTCCATTTTACTGGGTTTTGGAGTTTTTTATCTATTTCAAGAGATGAATATTTCTGTGACTATTTGAAACTTCTTATTTAAAAGTATTGCTTTGTTTTGACATAGATAATCAGTAAATACAAATCACAATGCAAAATACATCATCAGCTACCATCCTTTCCTGCCTGCTCTCTTGAAATTACTCATTTGATCTAGCTTTGATTCTGTGTATTGCCAAACTTTCTGGTCATTTTAACAGATTAAAATGTAGTCCTTAGAAGTTTTTTAATCTTGAGAAATCCTTTAAAAATACTTCCTATTTTTTTCTCACTTGCTGGTGGTTCCTGGAGTAAAAATGTGAACAGTTTGGGTTTTAACTTTCACTGTTAATTTTGTATCTGTCATGCTTTCTGTGGTTTGTTCAGATTGAAACAGTAACTAAGAGTAGCTAATACAAACATTTGCTTACAAACCCCAGGTATGTGAGAGCAGTACTGATGTGGACAGTGATCCAGAGAGACCCAGCCTTCTGCACTTGCTGTCTCTCTCTGAAAGTGAAGGGGATCTGCAGACTGACTGCAGCTTTGCCTCATCAGTGAGCAAGGTCTCAGGTAGGAGCAGTGAGCTAAACTGTCTGAAAACCAGTTTTTCTGTAGTTTTTAAATATAAATAGATTAAAAGTGTATTTGTGTACAGTGAATTGGAGGAACTGGTTGGAAGGTGTAAAGTTTTCAGTCTTGTTTGACACCGTACTACTTTATATTCCACCAGAAATAGAAGACTTCCTTCCTCAACCCCCACTCAAGGAGATAAAAGTTGAACAGGACCTGGAAATACACTGGGAAATGCAGGAGGAAGTTCTGTTTTGTAGCAAGCTTGTTTCATGCCTCCTGTTTGGAGTGGGAAAAAAAAATGCTGTTATATCTGCCAAGCTAGATGTTCACAAACACAGCAGCTTTGAAGAATAAGCATTTATTTAACCAATAGCAGAGCTGTCTGTTGTGACTTTGATGTTAAAATGCATGAGTTTGTTCTTCAAGGGGGTATATTTTTTTTTCTATCCTACAGATATATTTAGCTTTTAATTTTTTTTCTTTACATTATATTGTTATTTCTGTATCTTTTGTCTCTACAGTCTTTTTACTGCTTTCCCAATGACCCCTTCTATGAAAAATCATATTTTAGCATTTTGTCAGTTTCTTTTTTCTGCTCACTATAGCAGCTGAAAAATATTTATAGAATGCTGAAGTTTTTAATTAAAATGTTGTAGAAAATCAGAGTGTTAGGTTCTGCCTGGCAAGTGTAATACCAGACAATGCTGCGATGCCTGGTACTGGAAATGCATTGCAAGGCAAATTTGAAAGCTTTTGCTCGTATTTTAAACTTATGATGGTTTTCTTTCTTGCTGTATTCTTTTCTTGCTTTTTCCTTCTTTATCGCTCACTGTGTGTGAGATAAACTATTCCCCAGTTGTGTGCTATCCTTCTTATGTCATGTTGCTGTTCTTCTGTGATATTGCCTTTCTACCCTCAGAAGAATGCAATCTTGTATTTTCAAGCTTTTCTCTTTATTTTGTAAAGTCCAGAAGTGGTAATAGGGTGAGAAATTTGATCAGCAGCAATTAGAAAAATAAATGCATTTTTAAAACTCCAGACAGAATTAGGGAGGAGGGGAAAAGTTATAAAAATGGTGATGCAAATTTTTTTGAATATTATGCTAGAACCTTTCATCCTTACATATTAAAATGACAACATTTTGAGGTAAAGAGTCACTGTATGTTTGTGCATGTAGAATCTTGGGCATTATACAAATATAATACAAAAAGGAAAGAATTTAGTGAAGAATTTCTAGTGAAAGTGTTCCCTTGAATTTTATTTTGATGTGTAGAGGAGCTCCTTTCTTCCTTGGTACTTGTGCCTTTCATAGGTTTGTTGCTTAAAGTTGGTAGAACAGATGGTAGTCCTAAGTAGGCCATAATTTATTGTCTTAGTTGGTTGTTTCAGAGATTGAATTCAGCTTCCAGTAGTCATTAATTTCACTAAAATCACTTGAAATAAGTTAAGAGTTCAGTAATACTTAAAGTAAATTTTGGTGAAATCAGACAACCATATATATAGTTTTGTCTATTGAAATTTAACATTACGTAAGTGTGTTCTAGTCTGTTGTAAGCTTGTGAAGATTCATAAATATTTTCTTTGGTGGCGTTTCTGCTGAGCTGTTATTGCTAGACTAGAAACCTGAACATCCTCCTTTCCCTAAGAGGCAGTTGGGGTTTTTTTTTGTTATTTTTGTGTAGGGTTAATAGCAAATTCCACAGAGTATAGCACCGAGATATTGCTAGAGAAGCCTATAAAACTCTTAAATTATTAGCTGCGTGTAACTGTGTGTTGTCATGCCTTGCATAAGCTGGAAGAAATAAAAGGAAATTGTGTGCCATCATTAGGGCCACAAATATAATGAGGATTATTTTAAATTTAGTTGAATGTGAAATTAACAGGGAAGCTTCACTCATGAAGCTGCCTTTAAGCACAGGTATCCACGTGAAAGGTGAAGCAGTTGACTCCAGGGATTAAACCGATGTTCCAGTGTTCTGCCTTTGTTCCCTGGCGCAGCTGTGCGTGCTGGGACGCTCTGTTCTGCCGCAGGAGCTCGGGCCGGCTCTGAGAGCCTGCGGGGCCGGTAGGTGGCATCGCAGCCCGGGCCTGGAGGGCGCTGCGTGCGGCGTCCCCGTGGGGCGGGCGCTGGCCGCGGCACCTGCCCCGCTGACCCTGCCACCCCGCAGGCGTGGCTGCCGCCCGCGGAGCCGCGGAGCCGCCGGGCTCTCGCAAGGTCCGAATTGTTTCCAGCGGGCTCTTTGCCCTGGCCCTGCAGCTCCCAGCTGAGGAGCTGTGGGTCCAGCGCTCGCCATTCCTGCCTGAATAGGTGAAGACTTTGTGGGGAAGTGAGGAAAACTACAGGGGATTTTTTTTGTTGGTTTTTTTTTTTTTTTTTTTTGGGTTTTGTTTTTTTTTGTCCTCTTTCCCTGAACTCTCAGGTTTCACTGCTGAAAATGTTCCAAACTCATAAATCACTCTACTAAACTGAATTTTCTCGTTTCTCTTAGTTTTTAGTGATTCACCTCAGTAAGGAAGTAGAGAGGTTTGGGTGTTAATTTATTTGGGTTTTTTTTCCCCACTCTCTTCACCATTTCCTACATTCTTGTTTTTATTTTGACACTGAATTTATATACATTTTTTTAAAGAATACCTGTGTTTCCACAGTTAGAGATTACAGGACAGATGGATTTTGGATGGATTCTGGGCAGACTTTTAACATCAGTAAAATTTCTGCAATGTAAATTACTTTTTCATTGAAAGTCCTGCCTGTGTTGAAGTTTAAAACTGTATTTAATCCCAAACTCAGAGTCATTGATTTAAGTACATCAAATTTTCCCTTGTTTCCTCACAGTTCCTTTATCTCTCAAATGGAAAACAGTATTTCCAGCTCATAAGGACTATTAGTTATATGTTATATAGGAGTTAATGTCCTAGTCAAGTGGAATAGCACTTTATGAAACAGTTTCTCATCTCATATTGTGGTAGATAAATTAAGGTTAAACTGTTTCCCAGAAAAGTACACAAACAAGCAAAAGACTCAAAGTAATTATTTCAAAATGTTACTAGTTGCTGAACAAGTCTTGTATGTTCCTTTATCTTGTTTTTTGTATGCCATGGTACATGTGTCTATCATATCAATTGCTTTTTTTCTTTTCTGTTTTTCTAACATAAATGCAAGAAAGCACCTCAGTGTACTCTGGATCAGTAGATGGCAGCTTGTATTTAATGAAGAACCAAAAGGAGAAACTGTGTATGACAATGCCAATGACCCTTTCGTTTTGTTACATGGCATTACTCTGGATGAGAGAACCAATTACATTGTCTGAGCTCTTAAGGTATGAATAGTCTCCAGTGAAGAATTGTTGCTTTTATAAATACTAATAATTTTTTTAAAAATAGATCTCTACTGTTGCCCTCTTACAAATTTGCTCAGTAATAGTGAGAAGTTCTTTGTATTTAGGTGCCTTGTCTTTCCTTTGTCATAACCATTTGTGCAGTTGCTGTTGGAGGACGTTTTCTGTTGATTGCAGTGAATTTCAAAGACCTGTAAGGGAAAAAGGTTTTGAAGCTAGAGAAGCTTTTTATCCTTCTCCTTCAAAATTTTTTAAGACTTGCTGGAGGTGTATATGGCCACACTTCCATGATATTTGCTGTTGTCAGCATGTCAGACTTAAATGAGTAAACATTCTCCAGGACTTACATCAGTGACATCGTGCAAACAAAACCAGCAGTATAACAGTGATCTGAAATGTTCTAAAGTAACTTCATGTAATGGAGTTATTAATTGAAATTAATATACCAAGTTCATTTTGTCTTCATATCTTTGTATCTGTAATTATCAGAGTTTAGAATAGTACCTTTTAATATGGTAGAAATAAATTATTCTAATAATAGGGTTTGATGCTAAATGGAGACTGTCAGGCTACTGCTGACAATGCAGTTCCCTTCTCTCCCCTACAACAAGACCATGAAAACGTTCCTTATTTACTTCTGGAGTGAAAAATAATTCATCAACTCTTCTTGTTAGCAATAAGTATTTTGAATCAGGCCCAGGTTCAGGAATTCCTAGATTCTCCTTGGAAGACCTTTTGTTTTCTGATACCCTTTTTTAACAACTGTTGAACTGCTGGGTATTTCTAAACAGATGGTGAAAAAACATTACTTGGCCAAAATTTAAGGAATAGAAATACTCAAGTAAATACATTGGCAAATCAGATTGAAAACTCACACAAAAAAAGGAAAAACTGATTAAAAATTCAGTGCTTTCATTTTTATTTTTCAAATATGTAATCTGTGAGTTAAAAGGCAAGGCAATGGGTACGTTGTCCCCCACCTGTGGTGCTTCCTACTGCTGTAGCTGCTGAAAGTGTGATGAATGCAAGGGGGTTTTTCCCCAGAGCCTGATATTCCATCATGGCCTCTCTCCCCGGTGTGCCAAGTTCACCTGCACTTTGCTGGCTTTGTACAAGAGGGATGGGTATTCAAGGACACTTTTTTGCAAGTACTTTCAAAAAGGGGAGGTTTTAATGTGTTGAAGTACAGTAGCTACTACTAGATAATCAATTGCTGTGCAAAACAATTTAACCCTTTGATTTTACTTTAGGGGTAGCTGTTGCCTTCATTGATGAGAATTGCACAAACCATTGCATCTTTGCATAGCTGGATATGCTGTTGCATAAAAGATGCTTATAAAATTTTCAGTAAAATTCCATAATATTCAGAATTCAAACTAGTATCCTGCAGTACAAAAGTATTTATTGAGTAGATTAAGAAATAGTAGAACTCAAAAGTAGTTCTCAATAACAAGATTATTACTGGCTACATTCTTTCTTAGGAAATTCTGTACAAGTCAGAACTACCATAACTTAATCTGTATTTTTGTGAATGATCACCAAACAAGTAATGTAAAACCTGTCTGATAATGTTTGTATGTGGCAAAAATCCAGGTAGTAAATTACAATTTCTAGTACAGAGCAACTGATTCACACTAAAGAATTATTAGTTACCCCATCCTGCTCAGAGAGAAAAAATAAGAATTAAATATATATTCTTTGGTTATTGTATCTTAGAAACTGTCTCTGGAAGCATTGTTGGCTTATACCAGGCAAAGATATCTTCACATGTTTCTGTCTTAGTACAATGGTGTGGTTGGAAGAAAACCCAACCAAACAACACTTGTTGAAGTCAGCTGTCAAGAGGGAAGATAGATTGTGTTGTTTGCATATGAATGGTAAATTATTGTATTTGGCACTTTAAAAATTGGAGACTGCAGAAAAGATCCTGGAAGATTATTCAGAACCTGGAGACTATCCTTTGGACTAATATCCTTAAGAGATGAGCACACTTTCTCTAAAAGGATTTAGAGAAAACATGAAAGCAGAAAAAAGGTTGGAAAAAGATTTTAAAAATCAAGCAGCAAATATAGCACAGAAGGCATAATCTGAAACTAATAATTGGACATTGAAATAAGATTATTTGAATGAGAAGATATAATTTAATTAGATACAATTTATGTGTGTAAAGCTGTGTAAATCATAATGATTCAGTAACTTTAAATGCACTGAACATACAAACTGGATTAAGTACAGAAAGTGAAGTTTAAAAGAATGTTATTTGTATTGCAAAGTTTTACCATGATACGATAGTTATATAAGACTGTAATTACGTTATCATGCTTCCCTCCCTACCCTTAAGGTCTTTGCCTTTCAACAAGTTTGATGAAGAACTAGAAAGAATTTTAAATTGCATGAACAACCATAAAATACTTGTTTTCTGACTTCTGAATATTTAAGTTTAAAAAATCAGACAACGTTCACATTTTTGCATGCATTAAGATACAAAATAACGACAGACTGAAGATGAAAACTATGCAGAGAAAGCATTAAGTATTCAGCATTACCTTTTAAGTCTTTGTAGGCAAATTATTTTATTTAAACCAGCTGAATTAGAGTTCTGTTTTAAGTTCTGCCTTGTTTTTTCCTCAGATTAGTTTTCTCTGTACCCTGAAGTCAGCTGACTACCACTCCTCCCTTGTGATACATGCTTAGGCACTAGGGTCGGGCAATCTGCCAGCTTTTAAAGGATTTACAACACCAAAAATACACTCCTCCTTGCTACTTGACACACTTAGCAGAAAAACACTACAATTACCTCCTCTGACAGGAACATTTTGGTTTAAAAATAACACTTTCAACGACATTCTACTCGATTCTATGCTACACATTAAATCCTTTTCCACTGTGAATAGTCTTACAATATTCCATATGATGTATATTATTCATCTAAATAATAAAATAGTTAGGTTTTGGAAAAAAATTCAAGATGCTAGACTTTTGAGATTTTGAAAAATAATGCCTTTCAAATGAGGTTATACCTAGTTGTGCTGGCAAGACTAAACTTATAATCAGTTTGTGGCATTACTGTGGCTTTAACAGATGCATCACTTCCTTGTAGCATGCTGAGGACCTAGGATTTTTTTCATTCTTGGGCCTTATTAATGTATGTTGCTGCTGTAATTAAAAGAACATGGACTGTGTACTGTATCTGCCAGTCAAGATTTCAAGCACCTCCCTGATAAAACAGTCCTGCAGGTGTTTTGACCAGCTGTCTGTTAAATGCAAGGTTTGGAGAAACAGCAGACAAAAGAAACTGTTCTGAAGTGCTGTTCCAAATCTGGACTTCTGGATTAAGTGTTAAAACTTGAATCATCAGCACATTCTATTCATAACAGGGAATGTGTGCTGTATTTTTAGAGTGTAAAAACAGCTTTTAACCTGAGAGAAAAGAACTTTTTTTTTCTGGAGACAATAATTTTAAGCTAGAAAAGATATTATTTTCAAAACGGTTTCAGTGCAGAAATGGTACAGACTAATTAGTGAAAACTTTTTTTTAAATATGTTGGTGGACACTGCTTGTCTCTTGCAGTGTGTAAGGATGTGGCTCCACCATCAGTTTAAGCTGCTCCAAGTTCTTTTTGTTGTGGTCTTTCATGAATATTCCTATTCTTTCTCTTGCCATGGGTACTAGCATTCATCCAGTTTATGGTTTATTAGTTGAAAGTAGATCTATAGAAGATAAATCTTATAAAAGAAAGTTTCACTGGACATTTTAATGCAGGTTAATGTGCTTCACTGCTGTCCCTTTCTGCCTTGTGCTGGCAGTGATGTTCCTGCAGCCATCTGAGTCTGTTGGAGTGAAACCCTGAAGAGACCTAGTTCCCAATCTGATCCCCTGAGAAGTCACACAAGTGCTTTTGTCAGCAGGAGGAGCGTGGCGCAGGGGACTGTAGGAGGGTGGGATTTCCCATTCCAGAGGCAGCAAGCTGTGAGAGTGGCTACATCACCACTACACCACACCTGAAACAAGGCCCTCATTGTCTGTCCTCTTCCAGCTGCTGCTCTGCTGGCTCAGGCCTTTGCTGCTCTGTCTTGGTTCCAGGCCTTCATATCTGACAGCTAATTGGTGTGATTGTGCCTTAACGTGTGTCAGCCAAAACTTATCATCAGCTGAGCCAGTAATGCATCACTGTTGCTGAAAGGGGAAGGGCCTGCTTCCCTTTTTTCTCTTCTCCTACCTGTGGGATGCACCCCCTTCCCTCTGGCAGCTGTTCCACTTGTAGAGCCATCTGTGAGCCTCTTCACACTTTGTTACATGATGAAAGAAGCCTTGCTGGCAATAGGGTTACAGGTGGTTTTCTGCTGCTGATGTGACTTACATTTGTGGAAGAGATGAGCAACAGCAGCTCATGGCTGGATCACAAGGAGGGAGGTCCTGCTAGTTGTGTTGAGCTTTCAGTTTGGCTCAATCAACTTTGTGAAACCATGCCTCTAGCTTATGTTCCTCAGTTTAGTGGATGACTAAAATGAGCTAAGGAGCTGATGTTCTGCAGGTCAGGCAGGGTGGCGAGGACCAGCAATGGGAGCTGGGTTTGGAGAACAACCTCAGGGAAGCCCAGTGCACATCTCCCCTCGGGGGGGAAATGCTGTTTCTGCTGGTTGAGGAAAGCTATTGAAATTTCATTATCAAAATGATCATTACACAATTTGATTAGGAAGGGCTGTGCACCACCTGTTACTTCTTCACTTAAGAGAATAATAAGCAGAGCTTTGGAACAAAGGCTGATGGGCAATATGATTTTTCATATTGCTGTTATTTTTCAGGAATCATTATAAATTATTCTGAGACAGCTTTGATAGTGAAATACACTTTTTATTTTAATCCTGGGTTTAACTCATTTTTTTCAATTGAACTGAAAATTTGGATAAGACTGCTTAAAAATATAACTGTAAACTTTGTCGTAACTAGCTTTTAAACAGAATTTTAGTCAACTTCAATACATACACACCACATAAGATGGGACAAATAGTGATGGGGGCACAGAACTGGGAGATAGCAGGTGAGCTTGTGAATTGCTGTAGGCTCAGAAGGGATATGCAATGTGTGTAGACCAAGAAGTTACTAATCTGTGTAGCCAGATCAGAGAGGTCCTGTGTAGATAACACTCATCAGCAGGGGAAAAAATGGTTTTCAGTCCTGATGTTAATTAATGAACAGTCTTCTCTGTTTGTAATGTTAACTTATTCAGGTTTAATATACTCTTTTAAGAAAATTGGTTTGGAGAAGAGGAGATGGGAAGGCATTTCTAGCTTAGTCCTATGGGACACCAACAGTGTGCCTTAGTGTGGAATGAGTGTGTTGCCTTGTGAGGATCTTTGCTTGTTCAATACTTGCTTGGCCTGTTGTGGGTGTCTGTTAAGATGCTGGATAAGAGCAGGAGTTTGGTGTAGTGGTGGCATTTTGTTGGTATCTGTTGTTAAGTCTCATCTTTTATGTATATATGTGTGTGTGTGTGTATTCAAGAAAAATATCAAATAATACCATCAGCCACTTACCAAAACCAGTTTTTAACAACAAAGATGTATTATTTGTGTGCAAATAAAAATGAAACTATTTTTATTTGTTAATATACAAAACAATTTCTATTCATACCTCAGCAATACTTTTTTGAAAAGTATCATCATAAAAATGTAATTAATGTGGCTTCAGTTCTATGTATCCACTGCTCATTCTGTGATTTTCTACCCTATCGTGTTACCTGATTCAAACTCCTCCAGCAGAAAGTTTGTTTTAAAGTGAAATTTACTTAAAACTTCAGAATTTTGGGAGAAAATTTTCATACCATTCAAAGGAGGCTTAAAGCAGTTCAAGAAATGCAGTGGTTGAAGAATGTGCAGAACAAACTCCATTTAAGCTTGTTGATTGTATGCTTACTGCCATAGTGTTATCATTTATCAGTCACATCTGAGCTTGAACTTAAAAGCCTGTTAAATGATTGAACTGGTTTTTGTTCTGTGTAGCATTTTGGATGTCTAACTTCAAGTTGAATTGCTTAGGTAGCATAATATTGATGTTATTTCAAATCAGGAGTTGATTTGTATGTTAATTTTATAATAAACATATGAATTTGTCATCCTATATATTATTTTGATTTGGTCTTCTTTTTTTTTTAATGCAGGTATGTTGTTGAAGGGCATATTCCATATTTGAATGTTTTTCAGCATTTTCCAGAGAAGATGAAGTTATGTGGACATGATCTTAAGATCTTTTGTGTAGAGGTAATTTTTTTTCTTTAAGGGAAATTAAAAAAAAACAAAAAAAACCAACCAAAACCTAGCTATTTTGTGATATTTTAATTATTTTGGTCACTGTACTAATAAATTGATTAAATCTATTGTTATGTAATAGGATTCATGTGTCACAGCATTAGAGCCTGGCAGAAATAGTGCTTTATGTGACTTGGAGTGCTTTAATCTTTAACCAGTCTTACTAAACTGATTACCTAAGTTAGAATGAAATCAATAAGTACTTGTGGACAAAAGGGTGTTCAGAACTACTCTCAAAGCACCCAGAAATAGGATTTAGCTTCAAATCTAAGGGCAATATATTATCCCTTCTGGTGCTTATTTGAAATACCACTTGAATTTGTTTATAATTCCATATTCTTTTAATAAAACACAGTTTAGATGCTATCTCTTGTTCTGTTCCATGCTGTACTGATAAAATTTATCAAACCTAAAATCTACATAAGGGGATACAGCTCTTCTAGGAACTGAATAGTAATGGACAGTCTTGAGTGAAATTTAAATTTCCCCTATTCAAGATTCATATGTATTGTGGTAGCAATTGCCCAATGAAATTTCTGTTGCAGATAAAAATTTATTATGGAGTTTTGAAGTGTGCAGATAAAATCTGAGCTTTTAAGAGCAGAAAGCAGCAATTCTGCCAAGCCCTCACTGATGATGTTGCAAGTAACATTACTGTTCTCCAATATGTAGCTTATATTCAGCAGGTCAGGAGTTGTTCAGGAGTTGTGCCTTCAGAAGTTTTAGCATTTGTATTATTTTTGGTTTTAAATTACTGCTTTCCTGTCTAGTTAAACGAGAATTATCTCAACTTCTGTAAGTCAGGAGATAAATTGAATATAAAACCTCTTGATTTCTCTTAGATATTTCCTTAACAGAAAAGATGTTAGCTTGAAATATGAGTATAAACTTGGTTTTAAGTCTTCGTTCTTCTTTGCCTCTGTCTTCTGGATGAGTTCTTGTTTTAGGAATTGCAACTGTAAAGCTTGTGCCATACCTCAAAGTGGGAGAACTGGTTTACAGAGAGGAGATGACAGTTTCCTTTGCAGGATCCTACTGTTTCCTTTTGGGATAGGGCTGCTCCCTTCACTTCCAAAGCATAAGTAGATATGCACACTAATCAAGTAATCTCTTAACTGTGTTTTCACTGAGATATATAGGTACAGTTCTGTAAGCTTACTGTTCTCCAGCCACTCCAGTATTATTGTGGTTTCCTCTTTTTAGAAATATCTGCTGCTTACTCTACCTTCAATGTTGCTTTAGTAAGGCATCCTCAGTTTTACTTAGTTTTAATGTTTTTTCTACATCATGAGGCTGATAATTGCAAAATCCTTACTAGCTTTTCTTATGTCTTATGCTTCTCGCTGCAACACTGAGATTACCAATGTCTTACTTTGTCTAGTTTTGGCATCAGAGTTTTGAGAAATTTGTGAGATGAGGTTATTGTCCTAGAGCAGGAAATGAGATTGTATAATACTCCATTCTGAAAATATACATTACATTCTGTTCTGCTTTGTGCTTTGTATAGAATATTTTGTAAATATTTAAAAACCATAAAAACTTTAAAACCTTTATGATATTATGGCTTTATAACCAGGCGTGTGAGTTGCTCTAATGCCATTATTTGTTGTGCTTCAAGTCTGGTGAATATAAGCTGCAAACATGTTCCAAAATACTGATAATTGACAGAACTATTCCATATGTTTCCTTTTTTTGTTTTGAACAGATTTTTGATGCATTTAGTTGTGTCCTATGCAACCCAAATTTGAATCAAGAAGTAATTATGTTACTTTAACTTGAAGGATTTGAAATCATACTAAATATCACTGTATCTGTTAAGTGCAGATGAAGCCTAACTTGATGAGGCTCATCTTTTATATAAACATTCTCAGTGGCTTAAAGACTTCTTAGCAGTTTCTCACATACCCAAAATATGCTGAATTTGTACAAGGTTGAAGTTGTGACAGGTGTTAGAAAAGTCAATGTGACATTATTATGAGGTGAGTCTTGTCTACTTTCTGTGTAGTGGCATGTGTATGTATACATACACAAAGGATTTTTTATGACTTGTCATTTAGTAGTAGTTTTCCATATGCAAGGAATAGGACTGGTTTCAGGCTTCCCAGCTGTGATAAATTTCTGTGCTGTGTAATTTAGGGATGGAGTCTGTATCACTGGCAATTTTTCCCTGTGTGGCATACTATTTAGCAATTAGAGGTGTTTGCAGTGTCTGCCATCCCAGGAGAAGCTGAGAGAACTGGGGATTTTATTACTGAGAAAGGAGGGCTGGGGGGGATTTCAGTAATGTGTATAAATCTCTGTCAGGAAAGAGTGAGGATGGTGTCTGTCTTTATTCTTGGTGGTGTGCAGTGGAAGGACAGGAGACAACTGAAATACAGGGCACAAACTGAGAAACAGGAAATTCCATTTAAATATAAAACTTCTTCACTGTGTAAGGGTGATTGAGTGCTGGAACAGGCAACCCTGGAACACTGTGGAGTCCTTATATTCAGAGGTATGCAAAACCTGATGGGACATAGTCCTGAGCAGCTTTGCTGCAGTTGATCCTGCAGAGGTGTTGGACTCCATGTGTAATCTCTTCCAACCTCAAGTATGCCTTGTATTCAGTATAGGAGGCAGATGGGCCCTATTTTGGTGGTGGAACTGCTAACAAGAAGGGCATAATTCTTTGTTCTGCTGAAACTGAATTTTGGTTAAAATACCTGCCACAAAGGTATGGTTGTGTCTGAACACTTCTGTCCAGAAGTCTGGGAGCTCTGGCCATGACTGTGTCATCAATAAAGAGAAAAGGAGCCTCCAGCTCTCTGTATCATCTTTAATCACGGTGTATAACTGTTAGACAGGTGTCAGGGCCTAGCTGGAGATAAGTACTACTCAAAAGTGCTTTATGAAGGTTTAAAGTACATTATAGAAGATCTTTAAGAAAAATGAGTTGTTTATCTTCCATATGTATTTATCATTCCATTGCTCCAGGTCAGTTTTCTAATCTTTTACTTAATTAGTCATCTTATTTATCCCTTCCTCTCTGAAATCATGTGTATATTAGAAATTAGCCCTTGGAAAAGAGGTTTTACCTAAATGTACAATGAGAGAGATAACAGGGCAAACAGCAGCAGCATCAAGATGCTCCTGTTTTCTTCAAAAGTTCGAACTTCCCAGTACAAGGGAGTAAAAGCAAGATTTCCTTTTTCTAAAACAAGTATTCTTATTCCATTTGATTAAAATCTTTTTGTATGTATGAAGAAAGAATAATATATATAAGGTTTTAGTTTTGTTCTGTGCAGGAGGTCAAGGGGTTTTGTCTTGTATTTGCAAATTGTTTAACTACAGTAAATCTCTGTTCATCCTAAGGCTTGTGCCAGTAGCCAATACATCTTTGGTAATTGTAGTCATCTTTTCTCCTTTAGGTGGAAGTCACCTTTGTTCCCTTTTCAATGCATGTAGGATATCTAGGACTTTATGATATCTGTTTATTTTAAAACCTGTTAGTGTAGGAGTTAACCCATTAGTTATTAGGAGTATATATGAAGTTCACTGGATAATTTGTTTTCAGCTTGTATTATTTTATTGATATTATCTGTCCTCCAGCTACACACAAATTCCCTCTTTTATTTCTCCATGAAGTAGGGATATATCTTTAACTCATCCTGCATTTTGCTTTTTTGGGATTTATCTTTTTATCCTTATACAAAATTGATTAAAGCATCCCTTTTGTCTTGAACGGTCAACAGCTTGTCTTTGCCATCCCTCTATCTTACAATGCATTCTAGACTTGGGACTGTATACCCAATTATCTTTTAAGTGTTATTTTGCTCATGCTTGAAAGTTGGTTGTGCTTTGCTGCCTCAAATTTACTTTTAGCTTTCATTACTTTTTGTAAAACACACTATTTTTCTGTATATTTTACCTTCAACACATTGTAAGGGAATTTTTTTTTTAGTGTCCGAAAGTAATACTCAGTTTTGATTCTCCCATTCTTCACACACACACAAATTTAAATGTATGTGTGTATATAGGTAAGCAGGTCACTCCCATGGATGTTGGGCAACATGATTTACTAAAGTACTGAAGATATCAACCGTGTCACTTTGGAGTTTGTGCTGTGTGCAACAGGATAGGTGTAGCCTCATAAGCATCTTTCAGTTCCTGTTGTGCTAAAGAGCTTTGGAGATGGTTGTCTGTCGATGCACAAATATCTGGACTTGGCAAGGAGTGCAGTATGTGACCTAAGAGAAGTTCCCTTCTCTCAATCTCTTCTCCAAATTTAAAAGAAAACTTTAGGAAGAAACTGCTTAAGAAATTTTTTTCCCCAGGAAAGGGGAAGCCTGGAGAAAGCTGAGCTTGGTGGGTTAATTGAATTCTTTTCTGACCTTCTTCCAACTTGTCCCTGAAGACAAAAGGAACGGGTATTTACTGAATTGTCCTTGCTACTGCTTCTGCCCTGGGGAGTGGCCGTGAAATGGCTTCTCTATAAGCCTTTCTGCATTCCCCCTCTCCCTTCCTTTACTCGTAGGTGGAAGTAACTGCACAATCCTAAATCCACATGTTTTACAAGGCCACTGAATGTTTAAGTGTTGATGGTGTTGTTGATACACCTTGCTGCCTAGGAATCTGTATCTTAAAAATGCTTCCTTTTCTGTTTTGTAATTCAATTCCATCCTCTCTTTTTTCATGGTTTTTTGTTTGTTTTTTATAATCCAGAATATTGCTGCCTATAACAAGGAATGTACTTAAAAAGATTTGACCTTGCCAACATGATAAAATTACCATCCATATTACTTTTTGATGGTCTTAGTATAGCTTTTTTGTTTGTTTGTTTGTTTCTTTTTACACATCCAACTTCCAACTTAGATTAACAGAAGCGCTGTTTAGTTTGAATTCTGCTCTAATTCACCTATTTCCATCCCTGGATGTCTTGATTCTTAAATGACTTCTAGTCATTTAAATGACTCCTAGTCAACTCCTCAGAATTTTCCATGATACAGAAATGCTTCCAGCTGAGAATGGTGTTAGCATTCTTCCTTTCCTTTGCCTGTGGAAAATTCTTGAATGCATCCTGGTAAAGCAGCAGAAAAATACTCTGCTAGTCATAAATCACTGTTGTGGACAAGAGAGAGGAATTATGAAACTCAAAATCACATGTCATGATTTCTTCCCTTTTATCCCACCTAACTGAAAAACTTCTTGTTCTTACCTTCCTGCTGATCCCGTGTTTCTTTCAGGTTTAATGGCTTATCATTCTACATTAAAATTATGTTTCTTTCTCTCTGTGTTGGATTAGGCAAGTAGCTCTGGGTAGCTCAGTTGTGTTCAGTTAAACAAGGACTTTTAATTAATGCTCCATTATGAACTGATGTTGGCTTTGATGGAAAATTGAAGAGTTTGAAAACAAATGTTTGCTGCTCTATAATTCATCCAAGGCTTAACTTTCCCTAAAGGTAACCTGTGATAGGTGTTGAAGTGGATGCTATAATGTGTTTATGAAGTAGACTGGAAATCTTCAGCTCTTTTGAGAATATGCCACTTGAGCATAGAGTGTTTTATTCTGTATGGTGCTTTGGCTTTATTGTATTTATGTTGGAGTAGTACATACCTTGCATTTACGTATTCACACACACCCTCCTTAGCTTGGATTAGTAAATTTCTTTCCTCTTTTATTTAGGAGTGAAAGGTTTCCTTGAAAAATTGAGAGCTGTTCATTCTTCTCTATTCTGCCTGGAAACTTTCCAACTCTTTTGTTTCTTCTTTTACAGTATTCTATAGTTTGTATTTGCTTTTTGTTATTCTCTTCCTTTTTTTAAATGTTGCTCAGTTTTATTCTTGGCAGCTCTTTGGTATCTGTATTTCTCTAGCACTAATCCTTCTGTCACTCATCTTTCTGTATCAGCTTCCGTCTCACCTCTGCTGAGGATATGAGAGATCTGATTTCTGAGATGAATTTGCCAGGCTGCTCCTCTGCTATCAAATCACACATGCTTCTGTTTTGCACCTTTGTTCTTCATACTTTGCTTTCCTGCAGAGCAGCTCTTGAGTTTTGATTAAATTATGAGTTACGTTCTGCCAGTGAAACTTAATGGTAATTTTGATTTGGTTCCTCTTTTACTTTCCCGTGAAAAAGGGAAAAGATTTTTCAGATCAGGTTCTTGTGGGAGCTGGAACTTCAGTCCACTCTCTCCTCTCCTTTCCTGACCTTACAAGGTTGCTTGACTGACAGGATATTTTTAGCTTCTGTTTTTCCCATTGTCATAGTATTAATTTGTTCAGGATCCATGCCAAGCTAATCATTCTACAGTTCCTGAATCTACCCTTTTACATTTTTTTAAATACTGCATATTAAAGTGGAAAGTCCTTTGATGTTTAGAATTTCTTACGATTATTTAAAAAACAACATTTGTGTTTCAGAGAACGCCTCAGTTATTTCCTTGAAGCTTCTTGTGTGTAAATTATCTGGGCCTCTCCTTTGTAAAATACTCCATTTTATCAGATAGTGGTTTACTTTTTTGCAGACATAATTTTTCTCTTCCTTACATGTGATTTTAATACAATGGGTTCCTATTCTTTTTCCAGTTATAGCACAGTCTTGCTTTTCTTCCTATGTTATGACTTACCTATTTACCTGTGGCATTGAAATTCAAGATTTTTGGGTTCTTTGGGTTTTTAAGTTTACCTGCTGCTTACGGCTTAGCCACCTTTACATTGTGTTTCATTGCATAGTATCTGTAGTTTCTTGTCTTTTTTTTTTTTTTTTTTTCATCTAGGAGATTGAGCATGGCAGTCAACTACTCCCTCATGCTTCAAAAAGGGGATCTTTTTTTGGTGGTTTTCCCTTTATCCAATTATCCCACAATAAAAAGAGGAATGATTTGAGAGTGTAGTGACCTACCAGGACTGTATTTGGAGAGGTCTACTTGAGAACAAGTTTTAAACTCGAGACTTGTATCCTTATGCAGTACTACCCAGTGTGGGACTTGTCTTCCTCATTATAAATGACATGTAATGTTAATCCTTTATGTTACAATATGATTAAATGTTCCAGAGTTTTCCTATTGCTGATGGGTTAAAGATATGGAACCTCACATTTATATCATTTTTCTCATTCTCTTCATTACAGGCAATATTGCAATCAGAATATGGTTGTTCATAGTTGTACCGTATAAATCTCGAGTCCTGTGCCTTGTGAGCATCCCAGCCACTCAGTAGCTCTGTAAAACTGCTTTGAATTACATGGGGATGTGCCACAAAAATGTATGTGAATCAATTCAGCTTTGTTCAAGCATAGTAAAAGCCATTTTGTTTTGTAAATTTAGCTGAAAAGTTTAAGTAATTTAAGACGCCTCCTGATTTTGATTTCCCTGTGAATGTTGGGGGCAGAAGAACTATCAGGTAGCCTGGAGGAAAATATAAAAATTGAAGGTTTCTCATGGATTAAGGAAAGACAATTGCTCTGTGCTTTGACAATTACCTTCCATACACAGCCAAAAGTAGGGATTGGTTAGTCCTTAGCTTTTGAGTATAATGGCTCAATTTTAGAAATAATTTGGCATTTAATCCCCAGTAATTTTTAATAATCTCTACCAGTTTGTTACAAAGTGTAAGGGGGTTAGTGTAAAATACGCTGCTAGAATTGGTTGAATAGTTTATCTTCTGACCAGAAGTAGCATCAGTATTATGGGTTTATTGAAAACTAGTTCTTCAAATTTACAATAGCTAATAACACAAGGAAACTATCACTCCTAAGTGTATCTTAGTGTATTGCTTGGTTTTTTCACATTGGAAACCTTGTTTGCCTTCTGGTTTAGATACTTTGACCTGCTTTTGTTTTGTTTCCTGCAGTCAGAAGCATATCACAGATATTTTACTGTGTTTGACATGTATAAATTTAGATCGGATCTTGCCTGGGAAGCTTTGAAAAGTAGCTACTCTCACTTACTGAGAATATTTTCATTATATCACTTAAATGTAGATAGCAAGGAAGGATAGACAGAGATTAGCAGAGTTATTAGAGTATTGGTACTTCTGTCTTGCCTACATTCAGCTCTTCTGGAGGTCTGTGCAAGCTTACAGAGGTTGTGAGCTGTTTTCACTCATGCTGGTTATTCTCCTCACCTTACACTGATAACAAAGCCTAAGGACTTTTTAATCATTCTTTTCAATACTGAAAGAATTAATATCTCCTCACATAGTAAAAGATCACTGGAGACCCTCATTGCACCACAGGGAAGAACAAATTCTGTTCTTGGACCATGAAGTACTCAGGGAAAAGCAGAGGGTCTGTTGGGATGGTCTTAGGTATTTCAGTAGAGTGTTCTGCTCATAGCTCATGACATAAATTCGTATGGAAGTGTAATATTGACCACTGAAGATCCTTGGAAATCTTACAATGATTGTTTTTAGCACTGCTAAAGATATAGGTACTGTCTCTTCAGGCCAATGTCTCTCTTGGGTTTTCTGGTGTAATTCCTTGATTTGTACCCTAAATTGGATGCAATGTGGCTGAGTGCTTTCATACAGCAAATGATAGTTCATTCTTTGTGAATGTTTTATATCAAAGATGCTATTTATGGTAGTGCAATTTCATCAACTTAAAAGCAGAAGGATTAGAATTACAGAGTTTGAGTATGTCAATAGGAGTATATAAACTTGACAGTATTTCTTAAGTGCTGGTGTTTCTTTAGTTGTGGGTGTGGATTTAGTCTCCTAATTATAGTACTTTTCTAGGAGGGACAGGTGAAGTGAATCATTGTTCTAAGGCTTTATGTTTCTTGTCCCACTGTCTAAGGAGGAGTGAAATTCTCTGTATACTTTTGTATTGTGAATATTGCATGAGGTAATTGTGCTGAAATTGTTATTGTGGAAATGATTTATACTGTTTGGTGACTGTTTTAGTGTTGCTAATTTGGTAGATGACAACAGTGCTATGCTAATAACAGTTAAATAATTTCTAGGCTGAAGATGGATTTTCAATAAAAGGGTCTGCTGACCTTTTTTGATGAATAAACCACGTAGGAAAAAGTAAAATATATATCACTGATGCATGCAAAGATTATTTAAACTTGCAGAAGGAATTTTTAAAGAAGAATAATAATTTTGAAAAAAAACCCCAGTATAAACAAAAGTATATCTGCAAGTTCCTTAGTTTTCATCATTCTGTAGTTGTCTTTTTTTTTTCCACTTTTCCTCTCTTTTTTTTTCCTTAATAAAATTCTGAATCCTGTGTGAGCAGTTTGGAATAAGTCAAACATTCCCCTTTTTGCATCTGCTGAGATATATAATCTTGGAGCTTCATAGTTACAAGACTGCAAATGGAGAAATACTGCTTGAAATTTCTCAACCTTTCTTCTCGTCCAACAGCTGACATGAATATCTTTATTCTAGGTGGGAAAAAAATTGTATTAAGTAAAGAAAAATTGATTTGTAGTGTTCTCTGAAAGCTGGTGTTATCAATGCTCCTATGTTCATGTACCAGCCTTAGTTTGAATACCTGTGTGATCTTAATTATACAGGTTTCTGTATTCCCTTTATGATGCAGTTTTCAAACACGCAGCTGTTTTAGCCCAGCTACGTAAGAGTTATTTTCTAATAACTCCTGACATCTAATGAAGAATAGAGGTGAAAAAAATTATGTTAATGTATAAATCTATAATGTACTGTATCTTAAATACTATATGGAGTTTGATTGGGTGTTTGCTTTTCTTACCCTTCCTTTTGTGGCAGAAGAACTGAGAGGTACAAAGTCACAACAAGGATTATCAAATGCAGGGACAATTTTCCTACAAGAAACAATATTATCTACTTATCTTTCAACCTAAAGAAGAGGTAACTAAGAGAAAGATGTGGTGATAGTTTGTAGAACATGTTGAGGAGGCAGATGTGTCCCTTCCAATTCAAGGACTAGGAGGTGTCAGCAGAGGTTGCTGCTTTGCAGGTTCAGAATCAAACAGCAGGAGATGTGGCTTCATACATTTTGTGGGTAACTGCTGTAACTCCTTGCCTTGGATGAGCATCCTTGCTCTGGATGTTAAAAGGGCCAGATGCTGACTGTACAAATGCCATGGAGGAATAGAGATCTGGAACAAAAGAATAGAGAGATCTCACTGCTGAGTCAGCCACAAATGGTGTGAAGCTGGACAGATGTTTGGTAGTGTTGTGGCTTGCTTGGTTCATAAATTCCTCCCTGCACATTTTGCTTGCTCGCTTCTGGGTGCAAGGCTGAATAGATTATTTTGATTGATGTGGTACAGTCACTTTTTTTTTTTTTTTTTTTTTTTTTTTTTTTTTTTTTTTTTTTTTTTTTTTTTTTTTGTTCTGGGGTTTCAGTTAGGCTTTCGGTTTGTGGATTTTGTGTTCTGAGAAGACTTCGTTAAAGATTGTAAAACTTCATTTTTCATTAAATAGTTATCTTAGAACAACTCTTTTAAAGTCATTGTTCAAGCCTTTAAGTTAGGAGAACTAAATATGGTCTGATAAAGTTTCACATTTAGAGATCTCAGGATATTTCTTATTCAATTTGAAAAATGTTGAGGAATGATTAAATGGTAAAAGTACACAAAATCATTGCATAAAAGGGGTATGTCTAGCCTACACCAATGAATTCTAAGCAATATATATTACACATTTTTCTTAAGCAAAACTTTGCTATTTGAAAAAAGATTTTTCATGCTTCTATTTTTCCAGTGACCTTTTGGTTTGTTTTGATGGAGGAACTATAAAGGAATTACTTTTTTAATAACTCACAATGTAAAATTCCTTACTGTAGAGTAGTTGTCATGAAGACAAAAGGAAGCAGGAACACTTGCAAGATGCCTGGCCTAGAAATGTGACAAGAGAAGCATGAAAAGCCATGTAAGAATAAATAAATTCTAGGTCATGGGGGAGCCATCCTGGGCTGACAAGGACCACAGCTTAAGGGGTTTTGCACTTTACCCTTAATATTTCTAAGCAGTCTTCAGTTCTGTGCAGTCCTCTTTTGGCCCTAAAAGCAAGTACAGGTCTTGATTTGTGAACTGATTAAGTTAATACTCTATCTTCTTTTCCTTGAATTAAATTTCCTTTAATCACTTTTTCTTGAATAGCAATTAAAGTTTTACTGTTGAGCATATGAAATTTAGGAATTACTGAAGAGAACATGCCTTTAGCTGAGACTCTGTAAGTGCACTAGGGTGTAATCATTACAATTTCATCTCATATTGTTTCTAAACCAAGACAGCGTCTTAGTTCAGCATGCAGGAATTAGTGAGCTGCTCTGAGTCTTTTCCTTTTCCTCATTTAATATGGAGTTCAAACTTGCATTAGAAAAGTCACGCGAAACCAGCTCAGTTGCAGAATATTTGGTTCTTTCTCCTGCTCTGATGCTGGTCATTTCCCCTGGTGACACAACAGCTGCTCCTGCTGGGCTGGGCTCTCAGGGGTGGTGTTGTGCTGTTCTATCCTAAGATGGAAAACTGGGACAGAGACACCTGCCTGAGGGACTGGGGTGGGTTTGTGCCACAGTCATGAAGAAACCCAAAGATTTTCTAAATGCTGTAAAATGGTGCCTGTATTTAATTTTTGTTTCCACATTGGCTTTTTGAAAGGATTTTGTATCCCTTAATAATCTGCTATTGGCTAAAGCACACATCTTCAAGTCATCACACAGCTCTTAGGAAATTGCTGATGGATTGTCTAACACGCTAGGCTTTGGTGGATTGCACATATATATTTTAGTTTGGGTCTGATTCAAACAGAGTAATTCCTGACTGAGTCTGTTAGTGAACTCATAAATGCAGGTCAAAATATTTGCTGTTTTCTCCTGGAGAATTTGGACAGGAATGACAACAGCTTTCTGCTTCCCTGGAAAGCATATCCATCAGACTGGCTTTTAGACACCTTCCTCTGCTTGCTGATGTCTTCCTCTCAAAATATTCCAGGTCTTATTTGTAAGAGCCTCTTTTCCTGACTAAAATTTGAATGACCTTAATTGCCATATGATTTCTTATTTCTTTTTTCAGTGGTAAGTATTTAAAGAATTCAAATTAAGGCAGATGCTGGTCATTCTTCTTTATTTAAAAAAAAAAAAAAAAAGCTTTTAAGAGGAATAAAATTCTGTCTATACAAATTCTGCTAATCAGCTATGCTGCACTTACTTTCCCTAACAAGCAGGGATTCCTGCTTTGGTCTGCTGGTGTTTTGAGATGCCTTGTAATCTTAAGTTTTTGGGGGTGGGTGTGTATCTATCAGTGGGGCTTTTTTCCTCTGCCTAACTGTATTTTTTGTGCATTTTAGCAGGTGCATGCAGTACTTGTTCAGGATAGAAAGTAGTGCAGAATGAAAAGAAGCAAGGGTGAGGCTTTTATTTGGAAGAAAAAAGCTGAGGAGGAAGTTCACTGCTGAAAGGGTTATTGTAATCAAGTTTATCATGAGAGCTTGCTGTTGTGTAACAGAAACTCTAGCTTGTCCATACCTGTCTTTAAGCATTACTTAATGAAGAAAGAAAACAAACCTACCAAAGTATTTATGAAATTCAATAAAATTTGTTCCCAAACTCTTAAATTTCAATACATTATGACAGTTCAGCTCCTTATTGGAATCCTCTATGTGTTTTTAGAAAGACTACATGGTTTTAGAAAAGTAATATTATAGAGTTTGCTTGTGAGCATGAGCGAGCTAATGCTCAAGCACGTGTCTCTCGTGGTTTAATAATATTGAAACTCATTTATTCAAAAACCACTTTAACTGGGAGTCATGTAATGAAAAATATGTCTTCCTCTGAAAGTAGCCCATTAAAAAGTCTGTCTTTTTTTCCTAGTAAAGGTGTTCATCTGCATTGGACATTCAGTTAGCTTTTTTCTCTTTGTATGTAGGTTGCTTGGCATCTTGAATTCTTCAGTAAAGACTGCCTGTATCAGTTTAATGCAGTCCCATATCATAGCACCTAATTTTTTTTCTCTCAAAAAGGCATAAGCTTTGTTTATTGAGTCATTTTCTAAAATTAATATTTTTGCTATATAAAGACCCTTTTCAGTTGCTCTACAGCAATGATCAGGAGTAATCTGGGATTTTAGGATGTAGTAGTTGTTGCAGCTGAAGCAGTTATTAAAAGGAGAGAGGAAGTGAGAGCCAGCCAGTGTGACTTCTATGATTTTCAAATGGTATGCAGACTTCTTTTTTCTTCCCTTCTGCCCATTTGTTACTAGACAGATAACTTGGGCAACATGCCTGCCTGTCTTGCAGGTGGACAAATTGATTTCCTTTTATTTCTTCCTTCTGCTGGATGGCAGACTTGTAAAGGAGCAGCTCTACTTGTGTGCTTGGTCTCTTTGTCTTTTCTAATGGAAGAAGTTTCACGAGATTCATATTTCTTTGCAGTTATCTAAATGGAGTTACAGCAGTTTCACCTGTCTTCTTCTTGTCATTTGGTTCCCTTTTAATAATTCCAGGCACACCCTCTCGCTGTTACATCAGCATCTGTGTGTGATTCATAGATATCAGGGTTTGGAGAAATCTATCCACTCGTTTAGTCCATGTAAAAATGAGTGCACTAAGTCAGACACAGGGCTCGTGGAGTCAGTTCTCCTGTTTTGGATGGCACCGAGGAAAGGAGGCAGGAGCAAGGTGCAGGGGTTCTCCCCTGTACATTTTCACACTCACCAGCAAATCACAAGCCTGGGCTGCTTCTGTCCAGCAGTGGTGACAATGCCATGGAATCTCAAGATGGTTTGGGTGTGGGTTGGAAGGGGCCTTTAAAGAGTCTCTTCAAACATTTCCTGTCTTTTCTGTGTACCTTTTCCTCTGGCAAAGAAGAATTTCCTGAAAAGACTACACAGAATCTAACCGTGTAACAAAGTTGACTACATTAGTTTTTTTCCAGCTAGTTTCAGTATTTGCTATTTTGTACAAGTTTGTATTCAACACAATACACAGTGTTAGGGTGCCTTTAATTTGTGTTGAATGGCCATTACATTAGTTTGTGGCTGTTCCTGAGAGGTCGCTAGAGGTCGGGCATGATGGTGGTTGTGCCTGAGAGGTAGGTAGAGGTCAGGCAAGGGGGGAAACCAATGTTGTTTAAAAATAAATCAGCAGTATTTGTAGATGTAGGTTTATATGGGAGGTAGCCAGATTTGTAGCACTGTAAGAATACACAAAAAATGTGAAAAAAAATCATTAGTGACCATATTAATGTTCTAGTATGTAATGATTGGTCCACAAGGTCATTTAATTCAGTTTTAAATACTAATTTGTGTGTAAATTTCACAGTAAATACAGTTATTGTCTCTACTGTCAATTCTTCACTGCAATCTGCATGCAGTGTGGCTGGTGTCATCCCACATCAGGCTCATGCTGCAGATGACCAGATATATCTGAACCAGTTGAGCAGCAGAAGCAAAGTAAGGTGAGCCAGGTGCCACAGAGAACTTGACTGCTCTGCTCGGTGCTAGTACCTAATTTTACCTTATGTAAATGTAAAGCCCGCTTAGGTGCCTGGGAGTGTGTGTTTCAAAGATCTTTACACTAGGGCAGCCACCTGGTTTATTATTTTTACAATAAATAGCTTTTATTTTATGGGCATGCCCTGCTTTACAAAAGGTTTGAACCAAAATTCTGGATTGTGTTGCAAAAAACCCTTCTTCAACCCTCATAACTTGTTGTTTTCCAAACCTACAAGTTAAATATATTTTTTAATCCATTTCCTGATAAGTTTAGTACACTCTTTTTCAAACTCGGTCTAAGTTGAATTTGTCATCTTAAAAATGATAAAGCCTTCCTGAGTTTTGAATTATTGCCAGCATATCCAACACTAAACAGTAGAAGATTCTCTGAGATTTACAAGAAACTGATAATGAAAAAATGAGTCAGACCTTATTAGGTTCTAGTATTAAATGGTCATTAAACAGATCCCTTGGGAAAAATGACCATTGTGGAATATAAGCAGCACAGAGTAGGTGGAACTTCAGGGAATGTGCAGGCATGGGGAAAAAAAGGAGTCCCAGGATGGAACTGCACAGGTGATGGGGAAGGGAATTGTGCAGCAAAAAAACCTACTGAACAAGAAAGAAGGATGGAAGGGAAAAATAGAAAATGAAGAATTTAGAATAACTGTATAATTACTTATTTTCAGAAATAATAGAACTTTATCATTATAACATAAGCTGAATTGTGAATATTGTGAATATGTAAGTAATGGGATATTGTCCTGAAACGGGAGAAGGAAATGGCTTGTACAGTTATCCAAGAAGAGAGTTGGTCACACCACATTTAAAACAAGAAGCTATGGAGCCTGCAAATTGTTCTAGAAAGCCAGCCAGTGCATACTGTTTTCTACTTGTTGATCAGCAACATTCTGATATTGTCCAAACAAGTAGAAGAGGCTGCAATCTTGGCTTACTCAAAACAATTACCTGTTACTGTGATCTGATTATCATACTAATAGTTTGGCTCCTTTGCTCCTGAAAACCAGTTTGTTGTTTTCTATTACAGGTGAAAAATGCCATGTAACTGAAAGATAAAGACAACTTATTTAAATAGTTTAAAGAATATTTATCATTATGAAAATCTTGTTATAGACACTTTCACCAACTCAACAATGTGTATTTTGTTCTCCTGTGCTCAGGGGGAAGGGAAGGTACTATCAAGTAGTACTAATCTTCTATACTGCTTTCTGGAGAAGACCTGTAGTGACCTTATTTGTCACATGTGGGAATAAGGCACAAAGATTTTAAAAACAAAGCTTAAGAAAAGGTCTTGGAATCCTCTGTACCCCCTGTGGACAAGTTACAGACTCTGTCAGCATTGTTGATCAGTCTTGAAGGAATCCCAGCTTGCGAAACACCTGAAAAGGATAGGAGGTGGCATAGCTTTAAAAGGGTTTTCTGTCAGTCTTCCTGGAATTATTAGGTGCCCTTAAGGGTTTGTAACTTGAGTTTAATATGTGGTTTTTATTGTGTTTCCCAGGTTCCCAAAACAAAGTGAGAGCTCAGTAACTTCACGTGGTGATGGACAGGGGAGTTGTCCTAATATAAACTACAGAAATACAAGAAATACATCTTGAATTTTTAAATTTATGATCGGATAAGTGAAAGTTATACTTGGAGAGTGTGTGGCATATGATCTAACAGTGTCCTCTATTGTCCAAGTACTCCTCCCTTGGGGTTTAATCATGGGTTGCTGGAGGCAGAGTTTTTCTACCTGAAGGAGGCAGGCCCTGGCTCTGGGTCTTGCTCTCCTAGTGGATTTGCTGGTTGATTTCCAGTGCAACTTGTTTTATCAGGGTTGGTTTTTTGTTTTGTTTTTTTTTTTTTGGTTTTTTTTTGGGGGGGGGGGGGTTGGCTTTTTTTTTTTTTTTTTTTTTGGCAGAGATATATTGCTAGGTAGATGGTGGTAATAACTGTTACTAATTTTGAGGCTCCTTGTTTGCTGTGCCATTCTTCTTAATATTTTATCAACATTTGCTCTGTTGGTTGTGTGGAATTTGGGAGTTCTTTCTCTTTTAACCCTCCCAGTATGTTGAAATTTTGCAAAATAAAAGATCTACTGTGTGAACTCAGAGCTCTTGCAGAGTTAAACAGGGTATGAACAGGGCATACAGTAAGAGGTGAAAACAGCCAGTGCTTGGTTACTGCAGAAATCCTTCAGAGTCCTTAGCCCTGACCTTTCAGCCTTCAGCCCGGTGCTGTGTCCCAGGCAGGTGTGTGACCTTGTGCTGGATGCAGTTGTGTTGCAGCTTCCAGTTCCAGAGGTGACTGTGCTGCTGGAAGCAGGGATTCAGTTCAGCCTCACCATCATGGCATGGCGCTGCATTGTAACAATGGGACTACTACAGGGAATGAGTTTGAGCTTAGTGTTTAAACCCTGGGAAGCAGCAGTTGATTTGGTTGATCTTTATCTTCTGTTAGAATGCACATTCCAAGTGTGTTCAGATCTCTTATGAACACACATCAACAAAGAACAGTTTTTGTCTGTTAACACTGTTTTTAAAATAAGACAAGTGGTAGATCTCAGTCTTAATTTTTATTTGTAGTTTTATGCTACGTGTTTGCCTTCAGAAAAAGGAAGGCATTGGTTGTCATTGCAAAGCAAAGCATTCTCTAGCTATTTTGAAAAAGAACCAAATTTGGCCTCTGTAATATGCAAACAAACGCTTTGAACCAAGAGTAGATGCTGGGCGGAGGGAAGAAGGTTTGATTCACTAATACATCGGATAGGAAAGCTGTCTCCTTGCCCTGGTACAGGGAGAGAAGCTCAGGTAAAAGGTGATAAAGGTGTCTATTGGAATCCTCCAATTAAATCTATATTCCTTAAAGTAGCTCGATGTTAAAATAGACTTTGGATAGCTCCATTGGTGATAATTTGATGTTTGAGAACAGGAATGCTTCAAATTGTCTAAATTCCCAGTGTCTTAATTTATTTTCATATGTGATATATTATTAAGAACCTACTAATTCGACTGCTTTTCATTAGGGGAAAGCATATTTCCTTACTATCTAATTATGAGTAGTATTCATGTAATTTCTTATTTGAATTATGTGGGACTTTAATTTTTCTCCCAGTACACTCAAGACAAGTTAATATACGATTCAGGTTTTGTTCCAAGGTTGGCTTGGTATTCAATTTAGCACTGCTTTTTAGAAGGAATGGAAAGTACTGTGAGCCTGGTCTTCTGCAGAACTCTGGTAATGCGAGTTTTTCTTGTTTCTCAAGATAGTCCTGGAGCAGTCTAAACCAATTTTAACACTGTTTAGAAACTATAATGAACATGATACAACTTCCTAACTGTTACAAAAAGTTACATGTGTAATAGTAGGTGACAGCAGAATTATTCATTTGCCTAAGCATGTGTTCATGCAAGTCTGAACTGAAGTCTGAGGGGAGATCATTTAAAAGAAAGACAGTGTAATGTTGGTAGTAATCACTCAAAACAAAATTTGAGCATTGGGTACAGACCTTATGTTAAAATAGATGAAGGTGCAAATTATTGAGTAAAATCACATCATGTCTTGCTGTAAACACAGTTACTCTGTTTGTAATCTGAACCAAAAAAAGAGCACAAGCCTCAATTCACTCTTGTTCAGGAAAGTTTTGAAGCTGGGCACAAAGTGTAAAGCCCTGCTAAGTTTCTTTTAAGGGAAGGTTCCATATGTACAAATTGACTTTATAAAACATGAATACATGATAAAGTGTTCTGAATTAGAACCACTGGCTAAAGCAGAAAAATCGTTGCTTTTTATACATTTAAAATGGTAAAGTAGACTGGACAACTGAAATTGTTGCTTTTAGAGGTTAATTCAAATAATCGTTTAAACTATAGAAAACTAAGAATGTTTAATGAAAGAGGTCAGGTATTGCTAAATGAGTATCAAACCTTACATCCATACTTATGCAAACTTCAGGTCCTGCTGAGTTCATTATGAATAAACATGTCAAAATCTTTCTGTAAATTATGTTCTCCTATAGCAGCAAACCTCAGTACAAATTGAGAGAACTTTCTTCATGTAGCCAGTGGTTTCAAAAAGAGAAATTGAGATTTATAGGCACTAATAAATATGTAAATATGGAATTTTTAATTTTTTTTAGATTAAATAACATGAAAGATTCTGTGGAAGGGTTCTAGAGAATGTGGGCCTGGTCCTAAATGGGAATATGGTCACAAAGACCAAGGAGAATGCTGAAGTGATGATTGGGGTTTTTTGCCTCAGTTTTTAAGAATCAGTTTAGCAAATATTTAAACAAAATGGATGTATGAAGGGTCATGGGCTGTGATGAGATGCTTCACAAGTGTTGAGGCAGCTGGCTGGTGTCACTGCAAGGTCATTGTCAATAAGTTTTGAGCAGTTCTAGTGACTACACGAGTCCTTAAGGGAGGCAGGGGATCCTTCCTCTCTACTTGGTGCTGGTGAGATACATCAGGAGTGCTGGGTGCTGCTCTGGGCTACCCAATTCAAGGGAGACATGAGTGCAGTGGAGTGAGTCCAGTGAAAGGCTGTGGAGATGGAGGAGGGGAGCCTGACAAATGGGGGGAGGCTGAGAGAGCTGTGACTGCTCGTCCTGGAGCTGGGTGATATTCCGGGCAGGCATGGTGTGGTACCTGCAGGAGGGTGCAAAGGATGAAAACCAGATCCTCCTTAGTGGTATCCAGTAACTGGATGAGAAGAAACGGGCACAAATCAAAATACAAGACATTCCATTTAAGTATAAGGGAAAACAAAATATTTTTTCCTTTGTACAGTGGGGTTGGTGAAACACTGGAGCACATTTCTCACAAGCCTGGGAATCTGCCATCTATGGAGATGTTCAGTATCTGAGTGGATGTGGTCCTGGGCAGCCTGCTCAAGCTGACCCAAGCGGGGTCTCAAGCAGTCCCTGCCAGCCTCCACCTTCTGTGGTTCTCTATCTCTTAGCTCTTTAGAGAGTTCACTCTCAATTGCATCTCTGTTGTTTTTTCCCAAAGCTCTCAGTTTTGGAGCATCTGGACACATAATGAGCATTTCACAAGAAAGATGGTGGGAGATCTGAAGCAACTTTGTATTTGTTTCTTATGTATTTCAGTGGAATTTAAAGCTAGCACATGTTTGTCTTCGCAGTACTGCAATCTGGCTTCATTATTGAACATATGTTTAATCACAGAGTGCTAGAAGAATCTGTATGAACAACCTTATATTAATTCAGAATTTAACATCCAACTAATTTTAAATAATAAAAAAAAAAGTTGTAATAAAGCAAATGTTTAACCCCCTCTAATCCTGTCTTTCAGTCGTGGCCTGTATATGAAGAAGTATTCAACAAAATGCATGAGCTTGCAGCATTTTTAGACCTGCCTCGTTTTCCAGCTATAACAGAAAGCTGCTTTCTTCATCCAGACATGCTGTGCATGAAGTACTTGATGGAAGCTAATTTACCTGGTAAATATTTTCTCTAGGCTGAACTGATAAAATTTTTCTGTGGTTTATTAAACTCTAGCAAAAAGGCTTAAATTGCTACTTCAAAAGTGCCTGGTCTTTTCCTTTTAATTTATTCCCATTTCATCTTGATCTGAAAGATATTCTTTCTGTATAAAGCACCTTCATCAAACATTTAGAGTATTTGTTACAGGCCAGATATGTAGGGGCACTCTGATGTTGGCTCTGTAATGCTGTGGAGTAGATACTTAATTTTAAATCTTTCAGTATCCATGTGAACTAAGAGGCACCTGTTGAATTCATGTGATATATTAACTTTAACTTTAGCTAAATGATTGATGAAGTTGGGACCCAATTGCTTAGCTCTGGAATTCTCATATGTAATAATGACTGTATATTCTTTAACAAAGAATACATTTTGTGTATTATATAATATTGTATGTTACCATTTATTTTAATATTAATTAATGGTGTGTGACAGATCAGCTGCTGTCTCGATTTATTGTTTAGTTCTGAAATCATATACAGCATAAGCATTGACTCTTTTTGTCAATCTTAAAATTAAGTCTTGAATATTAACTTGTCAAAGAAAGACTAGTATGTCCTAGTATGTGAACTCTCTGTTGGGTTGCCATACTTTCTGTCAAATACCACTGTGACTGCAGATGAGTTACACAGACAAATGGCCTTTAAATTTTTTTCTCAAAACATTCCAACAATTCATGGTAGGGGAGGGAGTTGTTGTCTTACTTTGCAGTTAGTTACAATGAATAAAAGTGTTTGGTTTTTCTGTTTATTCACAATTGAATGAAGAGAAGATTAGCAACAGCTTTAGGAATAAAATTCTGGAGTAGTAATTCTGACTTTGTAGTTTTATGCCACTGTTGTGATCCCATAGATGGTTATGTTGTTTTACAGATAGTGAAGTATCAACTGAATCCAAAAAAAGGCTACAAATTTGTCATTTTCAGGTCTTTTACAGAGAAATGCAAAGCTAAGTACTCTTTGAAAATTACTGCAGGAGTAATATATTGTCCTTTTCCCTGCAATTAAGATTTTTGTCATGTATAAGCATTTTTTTAATTGAAAAAGGGCTGCTGCTGTTTTCTAACAACTTCTATACAAAAACCAAAGAATTGGGAGTGTTAAGGGACACAAAATGCCAATGAAGAGACTATTTTATATATCTGAAATAAAATTTAATATGCTTCTAGTATTTATAAGAAAATTTAGTTTCCACTTTTTTTAACTTTTACTGTTATGTGCAAGAGGATTAAAAACAAGTTCCTACTGCACTCTTTGTAAGCAGCAAGAGAGTATAAATACAGCTGGATTAAGGTTGTACTTAGTCATACATTGCTAACCTTTGTGGAATCTGACGGTGATGTAATCAACTCCTGTATTTCTTGTTGAACAGGAAAGGTGAGAAATTTGGGGGATTTGTATCTGTGAAAAATAAGCAGAGTAATAAGAGACTGTATAGATAGCCTGCTGTGTATCTTGTGGAGCTGCAGCTGGATCTCCCTGGCACAGCCCGCGTGTGCCGTGGCAGAGCCAGGCATCACCTCAGCAGCTTCTGCCAGGGGAGCAGCCAGTGCTGCCCTGCCACCACCAAACTGCTCTCTGTGCCCAGCCAGCCCCGCTGCTCCCCTCTTCAGGGCTGCTTCCTGCCATGGGGGTTTAGTCTACATGCAAGAGAAAAGGTTGTGACAAGTTGTTTTTGCTTTTGGGGATTTTTTTTGAAAATTATATTTATGTGGATTTGCAATAGGCTTTCCCACAAGAATGTTCAGGATGATCTCACTACGTTATTCAAGTGACATCAAAGCACTACTAAATGTGATTTTTTTATTCTCCATATGAATATATAATAAGTCACAAGTGTTTTCCGTGTAAGCACAGTAAAGGTTGCCTAGTATTTTTTAAAGTATCCAAAAATACTCCTCAGCCTGAAAAATATGGCTGTCAGATGGTCCTAAAAGACCTAAGCAGTGTTTTCCTCAAATGGCCAACATATCTGCACTGGAAAAATATTTCTAGCTTGTCTTAACATTTTATATATTTTTATTTATGTTAATCAGATGAATTGCATAATTGGACTTGTCGAGTTGTGAAAAAGATTGGTATTGGAGAAGTGGATTTCCTGACTCTTACGCCTGGAAATAAGTCAACAAGAAAAGTGAAATATGATGTTCTTGCTGCAGCAGTTATTGTAGTTGTGCTCAAATTATTGTTTTTATTAGATGATCACTATGAATGGTAAGTGTTCAGACAAATCTGTAGCAACCCCCAAATCTCAAATAGTGCAAATGCTTGTCTCTTGTTCTTTATTTAGAGTTAAATTTATACTATTGGAATTTCAATTAAGTTCAGTAGCTTAAGACATACACTTGAAGGCATTTTAGATATTAAATACTAGCTACTTTTAAAATTCTTTGGGTTTTATCTGATACTTGGAATAAAATTAGGATGTAGTTTTTGTCCATTGTATTTGGACTTCCTGTGAAAAGTGCAGTATATGAATCTACAAAACAACCTGATGTTTAAAATTTTTTTACAGGTTACTTTCAGAGCATGCTGAAGAAAGAAATAAAAATAACACAGAAGGTACATAAATATTCTAGTAGAAGCAGTGTTACGATTTTTTAAATGCACGTTTTGCAATCAAGGTTAGAAAGATTTTTCTTATTGGTCATGAAAATTAGTTTTTGTCATTCATTAAGGGCAAATTTTATTCGGAGAGAAGAGTAGATAGATCCTGTTCATGTAAAGTGGCCTCAGTGTACCTGCACAGATCTTACTGTTCAGAATAGAGGAGTTTGGTGCACATTTTGCTGGGTGCCTCTCTGCTTCTGCTTGAGCATGTTTGCCTCTTGGTTTAGAGTTTTATGCGTGGTAGGTGGAGATGAATGGATATGCTGTGAAAAGGGAACACACTTTGATCGTAAATAGCAGATACTTACTAGGGGCATCAAACCACATTTATGATAAAATCCAAACTTGTTTAGTCTTGTTAAATAAAATGTCTTAGTGTGTAACATATTTCAGATGTAATCTAGTTTCTTAGCCCAAATAATCCTGAGAGAGTGTGGAAAAGCTAGCAGCAATTAAGATAGAGAAGATAATGGTGTGAACATGGTTCTTTGAGGGCAGAAAGACCAAGTCAAAGATTAGAAATCTTCAGGAAGATGTTCCATGGCCTGATCCAAATCACAGTTGAAGATAAGATCCAAGATGTGTTACAGTGGTTTATCTGTTAGGCCTTTTATCCAGTTTTAGGTAATTTTGACCCTTCTGTTGTTTTGTTTAAAATTTAGATCCATAATAAAATTATGGTGTTAGTCATGTGTGAGCTCAATTACTGCTGTAACTAGAGACCATCATAACTGTTAACTAAAACTGGTAATTTTTACATTCAGGTGGATGCACAAACCTATGGTGGATTTTTTTCTTTTCCTTTTTACTTCCTGTGAAAACTTGAAGTACGTGATAGTGACAGGAGTGGGGAGTTGTGCAACTGCTTTACAAGCTGAGGCTCAAGGCCATTAATGTCTTAATGGGGTTTCTTCCTCATTAACAAGTCTCATTGCCCTTGGGAATTAACAGCTCATTCTTTGCCCACTTTTTTTACTTTAAAATCTGCTGGTGCAAATGATCCATACTCTCTATTTTGTTGTCCCTCTGCTTAAAATGTTGGGGTGATGGCAAGCAGCTGCACAGAGGAACTGATGTGAGAATTTCTGTTAGACGATTGATCAGTGCCAGAGCTCAAAACTGCCTCTGGCATTTTCCCAAAGTTAGATTGCTGAAATGAATAAAGGTTAATACTGAGTTTTAAAGATTCCGTTTATGTTGAGTCCATTCTCAACTATCCATTCTCTAGTCCTTTTTTTATTAAAAAAATAGTATTTAAGCTCCTACATTTCTTCAAGTCACACTGGAAGCAGTACAACAGATAGTTGTAGTTACCTACTGTGTGAGTTCTGTGAACTGCACACATCCACAGCATGGGTTTTGTTCAAATAAAGCATGATTGAGATATATGTAGATATATGTGTCTATGTATGTGTGTATCAGAGCTATGTATTTTCCAGTCAGCTCAGCTATATGAATGTCAGACCAGCAGTACTGGTCAGGTAGAGGGTTATTACAGTGTAGCATCATGTCTCTGACAATGGGTTTGCATGTGACAGATGCCTAATAATTCATAGGAAGTTTAACACAAATTTCTACCACACTGCTCTCCCAACAGTGTAGGAATATTTACTTAAACCTCGGGGTTTAAAGAAGTTGTATCCAGACTTTTGAATTTCAAGGACTGCTGAGGGGTCTTTGTTCCTTTCATGTATCTCTTGCTTTTTGAGACCATCTATGTTTTTAGCATCTAGACATTCTGAGGCAGGATAATGCAAACAACAGAAATGGAAATAATACAAAAGGTCTGTAAGTTGGATTGTAAGAACAGTATATTCACCGTCAGGAGAGGTTAAACAGCTGGCTGGCAGAGCTGAGCATGACGCAAGCGTCGCATGCAGCGCAGCCGCGGCGATGGGGAAATGCAAAGTCTGGTTAATTCACAATGCAGATACTCCACCCATGAGGAATAAGGGTTGATTATTTTAAAATATATAAATCTACACTGTATTTCTGTTTGGAATTCTTATCCCTACTGTACCCAGTTGGTCTGCTTCAGTCTTGTGCCTCTTTAGAGGATCAGTGATAAAGGTGCTGCTAAATGTCCTATGTCTTCATGTTTTTGCATGTGCTGGTAAATATTTGTTCATGTATCAACAAGTGAGGTTCCTCTGCTCCAAACCATGAGAGGCTGATATGAAGTGAAGACCATTGTCTCATTTTTCTTTCCAACCCTGTAAGATTTCATGGGTAGTAGGATAGACAGTGGGGAGGTGATGAAACTATGTGAAATTTTGCGTCTGAGCTTCTTTAGGTTTTATTTGTTTAAACTAAAGCTTGATGCATAGTTTCATTAATCCCTTGAATTCAACTTTGAAACAGTTGAAGGCCACTCCACACAGTGGAGAACTAGTTGATTTTGTAGAGAGGAGGTAGTTTCTAGGCTTACCTTTCCAGAAACGGTTTGACTTGTGCTAAATCTGTGAAATCTAAGATGCGGGGCTTCTTTGCACTTCTTACGACATGCTGTTCTTTCACTCCATTTCTGCATTTCTCTTTCTTACAGAATTATTAGATCAAGTGTGTTTTCTTTAAGCACATAGCATTTGGGGTAGTTTGTATGCAGTTTTAAGATTCAGGGTCTAACTGCTTGGAGACCAGCTTCTCTGTAATTTCTTTCATTTCTTCCCAAACTAAAGTGTATATCTCTTATTCAGGTGGCCCGTATTTTGAGTTTAAAAAGTGGTATGAGGTGGTAAAACATTCCCTGGATGTGGAGCAAAAGAAATTGGATGAAGAAAGAGCCAAGTAAGAGGTTTTTGGGTGCTTCTTTTCTAATGTAGACAGTTCTTTGTGAAGTCCTGATCCCTACAGAAATAAAAAAGTTAGAAAATTGCTCCACATATCCATTCACCAAACTTGAGTGAACAGAATGATTAAATCACTGTCTTAGTTTTCTGTTTACACTTAAAATGTTTATCCAGCTTATTAATTGAACGCTCACTTACTCTGAAAAATAGCTTATACAGCTGAACACTTAACTGATTACAGTAGATCTAGGCGAACATGCCTTGGTTTGCCTACTCAGAAAAAGATTTCCTTTATGCATTGGATGGGCAGTGGCTTTTAATAGCACTAAACATTAGATTATTTTGATTCAAAGTTAAAACTCTAGCAGTATTTGTAAATAAGTTATTATTCTTTTATTCGTTTGGTTCAGCTTTCTTTTTGTTAACAATTCTTAT
Organism: Cettia cetti; assembly: GCA_013401135.1. Classification (NCBI taxonomy): domain Eukaryota; kingdom Metazoa; phylum Chordata; class Aves; order Passeriformes; family Sylviidae; genus Cettia; species Cettia cetti. The sequence goes on along the minus strand of VZUI01035541.1, from coordinate 115,483 downwards.
GTCTCTTACTGGTAGGTATCTGTGGAGATGTGAAAAACCATTGTTTTATTCAGTCAAGAATAAATCTAAAGTTCTAAAGAGAAGACGTGAGTAAACTTTGCTTCTTCCCAGCAACACAGAAATCTACTCCAACTTCTCCCATCACAGAAAATCTTCAGCTGTGACTGATAACATTTACATCTTAAAATATTTTGTCTCCTCTCTTTCATCTCTGGGTACAATTAAGGTAGTACTGTTTCACAGCCCGTGGCTGGGATTTTTCAAACATGCACAACTGGAATTGCCTTTGCCAGTCTTGTAACAAACCTACTGAACCACGTCTCAGGATGAGTGCTCCTGTCCTCATCCTCTCTAGTTTGCCTCTATATCACTGTTCCTTGTGAATTGTTGGTCTTCCATAGCTTTCCTGTCTGTTTCCTCCTTTAGTTTCTTGTATGCTTTGGTATGAATATCCCAGTATGTCCTTTGGTAGAGCTTGCATGTCCCTCTTCTCTCCCACTCCTTCTTGCAACCTTCTACAGAAAGCAAGGAGGGCTTTGCTTGCGTAGCCAGCTGCATGTGGTCAGAATACAGGTACAGCTACTGTACTTTAGTAGCTCTGGAAGTACTTGTGAGAAGTTTCTGGGGTTTGTGTTGACAGAAAAGCAAAGAAACAAAACAACAAAACCCCAGTTGTCTGTAGAAATAAGGAAAACCAGAATTTTATTCAGCCAAATTAGACCTGGAATTCTTCATTTTACATTTTATGTTATCCAGAGAGCAGCAGGTATTTGAAGAGAGATATTAAGTGTGGTGAGTGGTATTTTTCCTTTTATGTGCTCTCTCAGTTTCTGGAAGCAACTGGCTCAGGGACTTCTAAACAAGTTGTATAATCCTATTTGGTTTGAATTACACATGTTGGATTTCTCCTTCAAGAACACAGTGGGTTTTTTTAAGTACTTACTCTTCAAAATTCAGTTGGGGTGATCCTGCAGTCAGGGCATGTTCCATGGAAAACTGTTTAGATATATTTATTTCAAGCTGATTATTTACTCAGATGCCCTTTAATTCCTGCATTTATAGGAAAAGAATTCCTCTTCTGGCTCTGCTCCTCTTGGACCTAGAAGAGGACCACTTAGATTACAGAGCTTTATCATAATGTTGTGAGCAGGAATATCACATAATTGTAACTGAGCAGGATTCATCTTAAAAAAGATGTACCATAATAGAGACAAACAGTGCTCTAAAACACTGATGTGCCAAGTACAGATTTTCAGAAACCTTCCTAAACCTTTGATTTTGATCATAGATTTTAGTGTCATCTTGGAAGATAAACTTCCCAGTCCTTGGATTATTTGGGGGGGGGGGGGGGGGGGTGTGGTTTTTTTCTTCAAGATATGAATGAGTTTGTTTAAATACAGCTCATAAAAAGAAATTACAGCTCCAACAATGTTTTTAAACCTGGTTTTTATCCTAGGGAAACAAGGCATAGACAGTCATACAGTGTGTGCTGATTTATCATGATACCTTCTTTCCCTTCTCAGCCTCAGTAACTTAGGAAAGCTTGTCATTCATTCAGTAGCAGCGGGCAAACATGGAGGGTTTTTTTGTTGTTGGACTTTTTCACCAGTTAAAATTTGCCCCATGAAAAGCTTAACCTTGAATCCATGTGTGTATGAATGTGCTTTCTATCAGCATAAATATCCCAGCAGTATCAAATGGATTTTACAGATTTTACTTGCAGGAATGTTTTAGAGTACCCCACTACTAATACCATTAGGTATAAAAGACATGGCATTTTGAATTATGTTTCAAAATGTTTCACTAAAACCTGTAAAGAGGGTGACAGAGAGATCCTAAAGACTTCCAGGATTTCTCAGTCTTTCCTGCAGAGGTTTGAAGAAAAGAAACAAAAGAAATTTAAAAAGCACAAATACCCCGTTTTCTTCTTGTATTAATCACCTCTAAATAATATTCTGGTACTTAGTACTTTTGCATTTCTTTCCTTTGTTTCTTTTTGTACAGAAATGGTTGTGAACTTACAAAATCAGTTTGGCAAGCTGTCTGGTTCAGTGCAACGTGCTAAAAAGCCAAATCCTTCAAGTTTTCAGTTAAGCTGGTCTGAAGAAAACACAGATGGGAGTTGTTTTCACGGGCATAGCCTGAAGGGAATTTTGCAAGAAAAATGTGGTTTACTGACAGCCATGAACCCTGACTATTGGCTGTGTACAGTTAAACTATGTAATGAGAAGTAAGTATTCACATTTTTGCTAAATACATTTTGGAAAGTTCTCCTGAAAGTAAAGTCCTGTACATAAATTTTTGCAAATGACAAATACAGGTTGTGTGCACAGCTATGTGTTCACATATAGTTACAATTATTTCTAGAAAGGGGTGCGTGAGGAATGGATAGTCTTGGACTGTGAGGAGACAAACTGTAACATGAGGAGTAATCAAAGTGAGCTTATGAGAAGTGAGGAGATGAGCAACTAGTCACGTGGCAAGAGTAGCAGCTAGGTGCAAATACTCACTTCATTTCCTCATAGTGTTTTATAAAAGCACTTGTATTTTTATAAATACTCCAGTTTGCTCTGGAGCAGCTCTCCAGAGAATGGAAAAACAGTCCCATTCCTCTCCTCCCTGCTAAAAAAGCACAGAAAATTAATTTTCTAAATCACTATACTGATTTTGTGATGGCCTTAATCACAATGACTTCTGGATCATATGGCAGACTTTGGTTCTGCCATTGGTTGTATTATGAAACCTAATCCAGAGGAGGAATGTACTGATGAATATCAGTGAAAAAGATCAACTATGTAGCTGGCTTGGAGTCTCCTGAATTTCTCATGTATGCTATTGCAAAGTGGTTTTTTGGGAAGGAGGTTGGGTTACATTCATGTGAAGTGAGATTTTATTTGTGTGTTGAATAACATGTGAAATCTTTACCATAATTTGAAATGGTATTCAGAGATCAATAGCCCCTATGCAGTCTTAGTGGTATGGTCCTGATTTTTAAAACATTAAATTCCCCTTGAAAATAACAGGGTTTTACAAGTATGCAGTCTTTTCTGTCTTTCTGTCGTTTATTTGCTTATCTTTATTTTCCTTTTCACTTTACTCTTTTACTTTACTCTTCACATACCCACTGTGACAGAAATGGGTTAGAATAATGTAAGCACAGTGTTACATTACAAGAGGTTTGGCTGTAAGGATTCATTCTTTTTATGAATAAGAACCTTTTTTTTTTTTTTAAGGGAGTTGAGGTAATAATCTTTTCACCACAGATTTGCGTAATCTTATGCACACATTGAATGAGTGGATATTTTGGTGTATGTTTGTGTGAATAATCTTCCATGCAAAGTCTGTTTTTAAACTTACATTTTCATATGTAATATATTAAAATGTTAATGGCAAACTGTCATGGCCTTCATGAAACAAGATTTGAATTTAAATTCTTACCGGTTAAATTTCCCATTATATCATTTGCAATGCAAGTAGTTAAATATACATCTGACACTTACTTAACATTGGAAAACAACATCTACTCCCTCAGATATGAGGGTTTATCCTCTGTGTATGTAGAATAGAACTAAAAAAAAACCTTGCAAATTCTCTTTCCCTAAAAATCAGCATAGCCTAACTGGACTGCTAAAATGCTTTATTCCTGGGACTAAAGTATGATTACAGTGTCAGCAAAGCTGAGATCAGTCAAATGGTTGGTGAAATGCTTTTACGTTTTATTTTAAACTGGATTCTAAATTGATTTGCTGTGGAAGTCTTTAGGGGACAGGAGTTGTACTCAGTGTTGGTAAGGTCTTTCCCAGCTTAAAGGACGGTATGATTCTAGATGTGATGAGGTATTACAGTGTGTGAAGAATGTTGTAATGCTTTTGGGGGGTGTGAGGTAGGGCAGAGGATGGGATATATGGCATGAGAGACCTAGTTCCTGACTTCCAGTGTGCCAGACTCTGGGAGGCTTTGAACAGACTGCACTCCCTGAAGTGTGGCTTGCCTGGCACTCAGGATGGGTCTGGCTGTTCCTCCAGTTTGAGGTGAAATGTAAATGTTTGCTGGGCCAGAGGGAGTGAGCAAATGACTTTATAGTCTAGTAATTAGCACATTTACCCGTAAATTGGGACAGACAGATCCCAGTTGTTGTTCTGGTGAATATTTAAGACAGCCGCTCTGAATCAGACACAGGGAACATTTTAACTGCTTCTTCACATCCCAAGGCAATACCCAGTAAGTTAGAAGATATATAGGATTTATAGGTGAACATTGCACCTGAACCTGCATATCAATGCACAGTGTGTTAATTTAAAAATTGAAATTTTGTAGTATTCTAAACTAAATTTGAGGCTTATCCAGTTGGGTGTTTTTCCAACCTAAGTTGCTGAACTTAATGTTTACAGAGCTATTTTTCTACAGCTTGCCCTCTGTGTCATCTTCTGTTCAGTCTGACACTTGTTACCAGCAAGTCTAGTCTGCTATTTTCATTATATACTTCATCAATAAAATCACCTCATCATTTTCATTAACATTTTCACCACTAAAGCTACAAAGTGATGAAGCAGGAGGCTGCTACAGGACTAATTACTTTTTGTTGACCTCATCAGTGCTTGCTCCAATGTTTCCTGTGTTACTCCATTGACTTAACTTAGCTTTTCTCTCTTGTTTCTAGACATGTAATTTGTATTTAGCACACAAAGGCAATGGACAATAAATGAATGGGTTATTCTCTCATGACATAGTGTCAGGAAGGTGAGAGGGGAACCCTATGGAGAGAGAAGAACAGAGTAGAGAGCCTAAGGTGTCTGAATTGGATAGTCTTAGAAATTTAAAAAATAGGGTGAGGTAGTAATTTTAATACTTTGCTATATTTGCTAAAAGCTGGAAGAACAAACTGTGATTCCATTTAGTCCTGAAAGGCAAAGAATACATTCCTTGCCTGGCTGAGTATGATCCTGATTCCTAGTGCAAGAAGCTATAGTGGCTTTTTCTTCTTAGTGTGTTTGTACCAGCTCTGAAGGTATCTTGGTTCAGCCCTATACTTCAGGGTTTTGCACAAGTGGATCACTTCACAGAAATCAACATTGTAAACTAGAATCACGATCTATGCTGTTGGTGAAATGTAGAGTTTGTCTCCAATTACAGTTTAATATATAAAGGCTAGGTAAACACTAAATGCACTTGTAATTTAGGGCTTTTGTTTTCACCCCATTTCTTTTCAGATTGTGTGGTCATCTGGCTCATTACAGAGAAGTGGAGTTTCCCCAGAGTTACCATTTTGTACTAGGGTTGTTCTCCTTTCTTCTGCGGATCCAGCCCTCTTACATCCATGATGAGGTGTGTATGATAGAACACAAACTTTTTTATAAAAAACTCTATAAAAAACTAAAATACAACGCAGTCCTAAGGAAATAAAAAGGCCTAAAACCACCAGTATTAAACTCATGTGAATTAGTTGGTTGGATCCCAAACCATGGTATTACATCTAAACTTATACTAATTCTGTCTCATGGACATATTTTGATAAGAGAGTAGAGCTGAGATCTACTACTGTACTTCAGTTTTATTGTAATTTTATCTATAATTTAAGTCACTGATACTGGGAAAGAAAACTGCCAAGGAAACTGTTAATTACCATTTATTTCATTAATTTGCATCAAAGCCAACATGAAGCTGTGAAATTACCATTTTTGGGGGGCATAATTGTTCATATTTTGAGTGTACTGGACATGACATTAGCATTTAATTACATTTGAGATTTTACAATTAAAATATCTATTTTTTTACCTACCATTGTATGACAGTAAATATATTTTTAGAAAATAAGGTTTATTTTGTTTTTAAATACTATGTTAACAAATAAAAGAAGCAGTTGGTTAATGTTGTCATTGCATTGAGTTTTTTCTTTATTCTTTCTAAACAGCATTTCAGTTGTTCTGGAACAACTCTGGCACTGTTTTCTACATTTCCTTGCATACTGTGTATTTCCCAGTCTCTTGTTATGCCTGAGCCTCTCATTTAGGTTAACACCCTTCAGGTCCGTGTTCCACTTCAGGCTTCACAGATTTTGCACACTTTTGTACCTGGTATAAAATCTGATCCTGTTTCTTGTGCAGCAGTAACTGCCTGGTCCTCCTGTCATTCTTCTTTTGCAAGGCTAACTTACTGTTAAAGCCTTGAATTTCTTCTGACCACTTTATAACCCAGCATCTCCAGCAGCTTGTGCCTTGGCCATTCCACCAGTTTCTCATGCTTGATCTTATTTATGCACCATGTTTTCATACATGTCCCAGACAACATGTAAATGAAGTTGGGTGCTGCCGCTACATGAAAGACGCCATAACAATATACATACATATGTTGAACCTAGATGCTGTGTAGATAGCCAGATGAATAATGCTGCTTTCAGCTGAATGAAATTAAATTCATCATTTCCAACCATCAGTACAGAGTATCGAACTTACCAAATCTGTTTGATCAAAACCAAAAGTTTCTAAGCATTATTATAGCTAAGAAAAATGGTGCCTGCAGACTTGAGAAAGAATAATGACTTCCTCCTGAGCAAAGGGTTCAGTGAGATGTAGTCTGGGAGGGTAATCAGTTCAGTGAGTAGATTGCCAAGGGTTTAAACCATGAAGTTGTTTAAAAATTGGGAACAAGCGAATGATAGGAGAGGTGATGTGCCCTACCTGTCTGGTGCAAGTGATAAAGTGGTATTTCACATACAAGTAGGGCAGACAGGACTATTAAAAGTGAATTTTATAGTTACATGGAAATACTGGCAAACGAGGATGCTTCACTGGCTGAGTGGAGGCAGGAGGTAATGTGGTGTCCTGATTTGGGGTGACACAAAAGACACAATTTGGGTGAAAATTTTTACTTTTTCAGGTAGTTTAGTTAGTTATTGTAGAACAGGGATTTAAAACAATGGTCCTATAAAGTGACTAACATGCAGATGAGAAGGCATAGTTTTAGCCATACAGAACTAAAGAGTGCTTGATGTGGGAAGAGGAAAGAGACTGAATTATTACTTGGTGTATGTGTTAAGAGATTTCGTAAGTGGACACAATGTAGTATGTCTAAATCTATTGCCACGCTGTGCTAGATACCTCAGACTTCTGGCAAGGTGTGTCTGAACTGATGTTTACATTAATGGACTTGGAACATACCAGTTTAAATCTCCTCTTGTGTCTGGTGTTTGTGTTTTAAAATTAGCCATTACCTATTATGTTTGACCTCACCTGAGTGAATTACTAATATTTGTAAGTATTTGGTAAAGTTATTCTTTGTACTTTTCTAGGTCAGTATTTGTGTCAGTTAAAAATCTACAGAAGTTTAATACACATTTGTCCTTCTTTTCAGCAGTGTTGGCTCAAATGACTGTAAGCGTCTCATTCTTTTTACTGTAATATCTGCTAAAGTTTTGAATTAACTGTCCAAAAGACACCTTGGAATATATAAAGGATTAATTCAGAAGTCTTTAGTTGAAGGACATACACACTTAATTATAGGTATAGCTTTCTTCTAAAACTACTGTAGTAGTAAAATCTGAGCTTCACAAATTAAAAGTACTGTGCTCATTGTTACATTGTTACAAACATAAGAAAGCTCTCTTAGATGTTAGACTAAATTAAGGCTGTACTTTAATAAACTGGCATAAAGCTTGCAGTTAATCATCAAGAGCCATGTGCCTTCTGGACACATAGGCTAAGAGTCAGGTTTAAAATAAAGGGTGTGCCCCAAAAATGCTTTTTGTTAGTTCTATCCAGTTTAATCCGTCAACACTTGTGTTGGAGTAATGGTGTTTAAGAGGCTGACGAGCCCCAGGAGTGCCTTATCTTCGGTGAAGGGTAGTTGTGCTCTCCTGGAGCAGCTCCTCCGAGTGCAGTCAGTGCAAGCCGGAGGCGGGGCCGTGCCGGCCGAACAGACAGCTGCGGGCATAGCCGAAGGGCGGGGTGTCTGCACAGCCCAGCACTCCCCATCGCCTCCTCGCCTTGGAAATTACAGCTCCTTTCTGTAACTATTTGCTGAAAGCGCCCAGGTAAAGCTCAACTACTTTTTTGTACTTAATCCCGTGGAAATTTTGAGTAAAAGAGGCTCCCCTTGTTTAGTTTCTTACTCTCAAATTTGAATGACAGTTCTTAAGTATGTAGATAAGGGCAAGTGGGGGTTTTTAGAATAAACTTTTTAAACAGTATATACTGAGAAGACTTAATTAATTATTAACTTAGGCAATAGCAAATCAGTTATTCTATATGCCTTCTAAAGTGAATTTTCACTTTTTCCTAGTTTATGTGCTAGGAAAAAAGTGTGTTTAAATGGGCCAAAGTAACCTTACTTTATGAATTCTCCTAAAAACAACATTTCTGTTGTTTTGGTGGAGAAATATGACACGTCTCATTTTCTTTTGAAAGGCACAGCCTTCAGCAGAATTGGTATATTACCCTTACAAGTTTTTCACTACCTCAGTGTGTCTGTGTTCTCAGCATCAACTTAGTCTCAGTCAAATACATTTTTCTTTTCAAAGTTTTTGCTGTTGTCCAGACGTGGAGAGGTGTATAACTTATACAGAGTGAAGGCCCTGAACCTGATTTAACCAGAGAATGAGAGTCAGCAAAGCCCAATGCCTGTAAGCAATGCTAGTCTAATTTATTTGCCATAGTGTATTGCATGGGCTTCACTGCAGTTACATCTTTTCTAACCCATTTTTAGCACAACCCCTGAAACAATGATGGTAGAAGATTTAAGAAAGCTTCATGCAATATTGCAGGCAAGGCAATGAGTACCTTGCTTTCTCATAACGTCTTGGATATCTCAAAAGTCCCTCAAATTACTCCTCTCCTGTTTTGGACTAGTAAGACTTCTGCTTGTTCTGAATAAAAGTTCAGGATATTGTAGTAAGTTGTCAAGAGGATGCTTTTGCAGGGTGGCAGCAAAGGAGCCAGGACCCCCACGGGGCTTTTGGGATAGGTAAAGTATGGATATGTTAAATCCCCAAATAAGGTGTCTGCCTCTTAGATCGTCTGTCCTTTCCCCAGGTCAGGTTGAGTAAGTTTTGCTCTTCACAGGCAGAGAAAAGTCAGGATAACTCTGTGTAACGAGTCTCCTATTTTGGTCCAAAATGGATTGGGCTTCCCAGCACATATGGTTGTACATATTTCCTGGCTGAGCACGTTAGGGTGTGGGTTTGTTACAGCAGTGTCTCTCACTACATTTGTCCTTGTGCTAAATGCAGGATGCTTGTTTTCCAGCATCTCCTCCGCAGTTACTGGTCCTGTTGTTCCTCATGTGTGCAGCTCTTTGTTCCTGGCCAGGTTAGATGTGAGGGAGTATAGAGGGGATGCCAAGATGTGGAAGCAGGCATATGTGAAAGACCTCTCACTGCTGCTTTTGCTAGGATGCTCCTGAAATTGTGAATAAGAGTGAGTAAGGATTACCAGAACAGGAGATGGGAGCTGGTGTCCTCACACAAGGTTACTGCTGCCCTTGTACAACTGCTAATGGCAGCATTTCCAGAGCCAGAACACGCCTCCCCCGCCCTCAGCATCTACATTCTGCCTCCAGCAGTACATCAGGTGGTTTTAGAAGAAAATACAAGCACTTTCCTCTGGTACTCTCATATGGCTGCTCTCTATTGTAGAATTACTCTGTGTCAGCTCATAGAGACCCCATTGTCCCAGCAGTGGCTTTGCTCACCAGCTGCAGACCCTGCCATTGCCTTATTACAATACCACCGAGCGTGTTCAGTGCCTGTGTTGCTATCCTGGGGGGCTTCTCTTGTGCTGTGTTGGTACAAAATCGTGGCAAACCATTGTTTCCTGAACTGAGACCCGGGCCATTGTCACTCCTAGCAGGGCAACTGCGGAGCGAAGTGGTTGGGCAGGGAACAGTGGGTAGCAAAGGGCCTGCACACGCTGTTCCCTCACTGCTGTGTGGCAGGACCTATGCCTACAGCAGGCAGTCCCATAGGAAGCACAATATGGGTCAAAGATGGCAAGTGAAACCAGATGACATGCTAAAGATTTTATCATCAATAAAATTCTAGGTTTCAGGCTGACTTTTTTTAATATATAGGCTGCTGTAAATTTGGTGAATTTATATTGTAGTAAATTCAGTGTCCTCATTCAGACTGATGGAACTGCGTCTCTTGACCCTGAGTAGTCTGTATACTTTTAACAGTATTTACATTATCTATAGGGATAAATACAGAATCAAAAAGGGGAATCTTTAAGGAATGTTTGCAAGAGTGCATATAGGGATATGACTGAAACGGAAAGCAAACTGTTTCTTGTTTGATATTTCACATGTGCTTTTGTTTATTATTATACCTTTCCCCCCTCAGCTTTTTTCCCTATCTTTCTTACAAGGCATTTCCAGCTTCCTCTTCCAATGTCACTTGTCTGTTTCTTTCCACTGTGCCTTCTTTTGCCTCAGTTTCCACTGAGTTCATGAAAACTGTCTGGGCTTTTCTTTCTTTTTCTTTTTAAGCTCCTTGTTGTCTTCAGGCTTGTTCTGCAAGGGTCGGTGATTAGCTTTGGGTTCACTTTTCCAGGTCTATCCTTAGCAACCAGAGGCCTGTTGGCAGAGAAGGAAAGCTTGCCTGCTGTGCTGTGTAATGGAAAGCATAGGAGATTCCCTGCTCTTTACATCCAGTTCTGAAGCCCAACTGTTGTATGTTAGGATTTCAGATTAAGCAAAAAGTATCTTGTTTTGACTCCCTGCCGTGTTTTGTGAAATCAAAAGTACTGCCACAAACCTGATGCAACTTGTTTGTTTATTACACAGGTGTGAATGACCAGAGCATGTAGATGATAATTATCAGCTATGAGATTTTAAACCCATATTTGTTAGGTAAATCATAACAGTAGCTAGTTCTTGTCCAGAATAAATCCCAATTTCTCTACACAGCAATGTCAAAAGAGAGACTGCAAAGAGGGGCAAGCATGATGGGACAGTGCTCAGCCTGATGGGTGCCAATGTGTGTGAGTGTGGTGGGGTTCCTTTCATGTTTTGAGTGGGATTCATTTAAAAGGAAACGAATGCGTGAAGAGGGGAGGGAGAATGCTGAAGGAAGGAATGAGGCAGAGGGAAAGGTTAAGGGAAGGGCATGAGAGGTCGAGGAGAGCAGCGAATTTGAGGTGAAAGGGCTGAGAGAAGGAAGAAGTTGGAGGGAGGCCAGTCAGCACAGGGCAAGGGAAGTCCTGCCAGAGCACTGCCCCACCAGGCTGGCATGGCTTTATGCCCCAGCCAAAGCTCTGCTAAAGCCCTTTGTGCTTCTTGCCTGATTTTTCTTGGTGGTGATGCAACCCAGCTAGTGACATCACATAAATACACCTACAAGTGGTGTTGCAGAGTCTAGATTGTGAGCGGCAGGTTAGTCAGCGGTGTCACAATCCGGTGTTTATATCATTGTCTCCTGAATGGGGAAGCAATTGCTATGGTGATAACCAAGTGTTCATCGGTGGATCAGGCTGTTAAGAAAAGGCATCCCTTTTGCAGAGACAAACAGCTTTGAGTTATTTGGAAGAAAATCATGGTAAACTCAAGCAGAAATATCAAGTGGGGCACATCACTAAGATTTTAGCAGTTGGGGTGCAATATAAACAAGTGACTGAACTCCAGCACATCCTGCATCTGGGTCACCTGTGGTTACAGGGCAGTATTATATTTTATTGTTAATGAAAAGTGTGCACCTGTGCCAAAAAGCAGCCATCACGTCTGCACATCCCAGAACTCTATGAACAGATGCAGGGAGCATGAGGAGTGAATGACACCTGAGAACATCAGCATTCCTTCCTAGTACTTGTGATTTTGAGCTGGTTTTGTAATTTGTATCGGAAACAGAGCAAGTTATACTTGTTTGGAAAAATGTAACTTTCCAACTTCTTAATCAGATGAGAGTATTTCTTTCATATGTGAGATCAGATAAGAATTTTTTTCTATGTAATCTTGAATTAGATTTTAAAGATGGGTTCAGAATATAGAATTTTTTTTACTGCATGCCATAAAGAACAATTCACATCAGTTCATTTCACTCTGTAGAGCAAGATCCTACTTCAGTATTGGTATTTATCTTCTGCCATCCTAATGGCAATGTTTGCAGATCCAAACAAAGCATTTTGTTTTTAGAACACTAGCTGTAATCCAGTCAGAGGATATTAAGCAACTTCCAGGATTAGACCCTTATTTAAAGTTTGTCTTAAGTTTCATATTTCCTTTGGTTGGCTGGTTGAATTGTTCTTCTATAATTTTGCATTGGAGTATATCCTGTACAAACAGGGAAGAGATTTTGACCTAGAAGGAGAGACCTCTTATTAGTGAGCATACTTTTAAATTACAGTAGCTATCTGAAACATCTTGACATATGATAGATAGCACTGTTGCTATATGGGTTTGATTCAACTTGTTACTTAGACAAGCAACCTCCCACCCTTATTTCCCAAGGAGAAACTCAAGATCTTTCTGATTTAACTTCATGCATGCCACTTCAGATAAATCTGATGTTTGTGATGCTGCTGGTGGTGTTACACTTGAGCATTTTGATGCAGTTTCAGCACTAACCACATTTTAAGTGTCCCTTGCTCTCCAAACCCTCAGATAAACCCGGGTTCATCTGAGAGGCAACTCATGGATCTGCTGCCCTTTAACAGCTGGTGCAGTGCTTGTGCAAATTCACAGAATCAATTAGGTTGGAAAAGATATTTGAGATCATGACCAAACACCACCCTGGCAGCTAGACCAGAGCACTGAGTGCTACATCTTTTCTTAAAAACCGCCAGGACAAGGAGGGCACCACCTCCCGGGGCACCCGTTTCAATGTCTAATCGCTCTTTCTGCAAAGAAATTCCTCCTAATGTCTACCCTAAACCTTCCGTGGCGCAGCTTAAGACTATAGTAAAGATAATTCATATGATTGTGGCGAGTTTAGATTTTCTTAAAAGTGGGTGTTAGTACATGAAAATAAAATAAAATTACATGGGAGGGGAGAGAGGGAGAAGGGACTCCCATTTCTAGCGCGAGAAGGATACCACGGTGCTCCCCGCGCAGGGCCGCTCCCGGGCCGTCCCTCGCTCGCTCAGGGCTCTGTGCCGCCGCCGCCCCGGCCCGCGGAGCCCTCACAGCGCCGGCCCCGCCCCCGAGCCCTCCCGGCCAATGGGGGCGCGGCGGACCCGCCCCTCGGGCCGCCCCAGCCAATGGGAGGCGCGGCGCGGTGCGCGTCCACCTGCGGCTGCGGGAGCACCTGAGCGGGCGAGAGGAGCCGACAAAACCCGTCGGAGCGGCGGGTGCGCGGCGCTGCTCCTCCCGACCCGCCCGGCCAGTCCTGCCGCCCGCTGCCTCCGCCAGACATGACACAGGACTACGACAAGTGAGTGAGCCGGGCGGGGGAAGAAGTACCGCGTCCGGTCCGACCGGTGCTGCCGCCCCGCCGAGGGGCTGCGTCGAGAGGGGCTCGCCGCCCGGGGGCCGGGCCGGAGAACCGGGGATGCCTCGCGCGAGCCGGGGGGGGATGCAGGGGGGGTGGGAGGCAGCTTTGTTTTTGTACCGGGCGGGGCGGGAGGGGACGGGAGAGACGGCCAGGAAATAACAATGGTGAAATAGAAGTGAGAAAAATGGGGTAGGTAGGGTTTGTGGAGGGATGGAAAAATAAATTGGAAGAATTTAACAGCTGTTGTAAAATTACCCCCTCGGAGCGTTTGGAGGGTGGGCAGATGAGCTTATGGTTTTGTTTTCTGCAGGAGGCTTTGGCAGGGAGAGTGAAGTTGGGAGGTTTAACGCAGGTTCTGAGAGCGGCTTTTATATCCTGGATCAGCTCTGAAACCGAAAACAGGAGAGTTTCCACTGCACTTTGTAACGCAGCCCTTCCAGCAGACACTTAAATATATATTTTTCAGGGCAAATCCCCAGGCAGGAGAAGGATCTGTGTTACCCCTCCTGCGGTGGGACGTGTCCTTTTGTTAATTTCCAGAAGAGTGCGGTTGTTTTGGCTTCAGCGCTTTGTTAGGCAATTGTTTGATTAGAGTAACACGATTAAATGTATCGTTGATGGAAATTAAGAAACAACTGCGGGGAAACAGTTGCAAGGCTGCTTCCCAGTTAATGACAAAATGAGTAAGAGCTAACAAGGTAATAAGATTTTTGCATTATCAAAGGTAGAGCGAGCTTGAGAAGAAGTTTTAAAATAACCCATTTCACTTTTCATTGAAAAATGAAAGAGTTCAGTTGTGAGACAGAAAAAATATCCTCAACAGGGATATCCCCATTGAAAGATTGAGTGTGTCACCATGGCTGGTCCTGTTGGGATGGTTTGGATTGTTGATATTGTCTAATGTTGTTGTTCTTAATAATTAGTGTGATTGAAGCAAGGCAAAGGATAAAATACACCACCTGCCATTCTTTAGATAAGAAAATACATGTTCCTTTATAAAAAATAAAAAACTAAGCAAGTGATACTGGGCAAGTTTGCATTATTTTCCAAGACTGATAGGTAGAACAGGGAGGCTTTAAAATAATGTGTGTTAAATTCAGTTGTTTCAGTCCTTTTGAGCCATAGCAGATTGTGAATGAAAATTCCCTTTTAAAAAAAACAACAACTTTTTTTTAATGGCAAAGCTTTTGTGATGGGGGCAGTCTGGGAGTGCTGGGCAGGTCTATAGGGAGGAGCTGGTTTTGAACATTCAGATCAAACTTAGAGGAGGGAAAAGTGGACGAGGGGCCACCACATTCCCTGCACCTCCTTGGGATGCAAACCCAGGGAATCAGACTTTGGTAGTCTTGGCTTTTACAGTGCAGAAATTGTGAGTGGCAGAAGCTGAGTTAAGCTTTTTTTTGTTGGACTTTAATTAGCAGAGCAGTTTTTCTTTATTGGTAAGTGAAGGAACATTTTATGTGTTATTACTGATAAAGTGAGTTCTCTTTGTAATTTGTTCTGAAAGCAGAAATTACTTCTTTATTTGTCCTAGCTGAAAGGACATTTCCTTTATCACTTTTCACCTCTATGATTTTTTTTTTTTTTTTGGACTTAGGAAATGTACAGTGTGTATTTTCCCTTTTTAAATTCATACAGGCACTGTGCCTTTTTAGATGAGCCAGATGAATTTTTCTGTGGTAGAGGCTTGTAGGAATCATGGCTTAAAGACTTGAAAGGTTGTAATAGCTGATTTTCTTGGGATTTTTTTGGTCTGTTTTGGGATTTTTTTTGTTTGCTTGTTTGGGGGCTTGTTTTTACCTCTTCCCATCAAACTAAAACTTAAAGAGAGATGTGGAAACAGCATCTTATTCTCCAATTTGTCCCAGATCTGCTTCTTGATGTGTCATGAAGGATTCTTTTCCTTTGTGAATTCTCACTGGTTTCAGAGAAGTTCCTCCTGGGCTTTGGGATCGGTGTGAGTAGATCTGGTTGTAGAAGGGCTGTGGTTTGGAGAGAAGTTCTGCTCAAAGGCTGGATTCATAGAGAAATTCTCATCTCAAAAAATGTGAATCCAAGTGTTTGGAAAGCCTGAAGAGGGAATATTCCCAGGTGGGTAAGGTACAAGTCTAGTGCTTTGAGAGATGTGGAGAGCCTGATGCAAATCCCTTCACCTGTTTGTGCTTCCTTTTGAAGGAATTTTAAATAGGGGTAGTGAATCTTACTGGCTTGTAAGTTACGAGTCCTGACGCCTGTGGATGAAAGGGCCCATGCAGGAGCTGGGCACTAATATTACTGATGTTTTCCTACTCTGTTAATTTAATAGTCTGATGAAATATTTTCTCCATTGTTGACAATTATTTTTGTTAGTCAAATCTCCTTTGCATTTATAGCTGGATATTCTTTCTGACTTTCAGTGTGTTGGTTTGTTTTTCTTTTTGTTATTTTATTTGCTACTGAACATTATTCTTGGTGTTTTCATTTTAGTAATGGCAGCAACAATTGCTGGAGCAATTCAGATTATTAAAGCCCTTGAATCTCTCACCTCACTGGCATCCCCTCCTGAGGTCAGTGGGACCTCACAGATCTGGTAGCAGGAGTGAGATCTAAATTAAAAAAGTCCTTGGAATTAATTTAAATCCATCCCCTGTGTACAGCCTGAGTAACTAGGGAAAGCTGTGGGAGCTGGCTTGGAGCAGGAGCAGGAAGGATGGTGTGACCCTGCTCTGGCTTGGGATGGAGTGATTGGACAGCTGGAATTCCCCTGCCTGGGGGATCAGTAGGCCAAGAATCCCAGCGAGCCTCAAGCCCGTCCTGACGTTTCTCCTGGCACTGCTGAAGCTTTTTTCCTGGAAGGAAGCAGATCCCCAGTGCTCCTCTCTGTGCTGTGCTGCCAGTGGCTCATCATGGGGGGGGAAATTCCAAATTTTGTAATCCCAGGCCTCCCTCCTGCTCGTATTGCAGTTGTTGAATCCTTTCTCACTTCTGAGGTGCTGTGGCAAAATCTCATTTTCACTGTATGGTTCATGTATTTTTTCCCCCATAAATGGAAAGATTATGAGTTAGATTTTCAGAACAAACAAGACCTTCCTTTTTCATTCTTGTTTATCTTGCTATCTGTTCCGTGGCCTTTGGCAGCAAGGCAGCACTTGTGTTTATATGTATTAATGACATATATTTAAAGACATGGTACTTCATCTGTTGGATTTCTTCCTTCCCTTAGTGCAGACTTTTGTGACTGCCATTTTTTTTTAACAAGGAAGAGAGAATGTTTTGAAAGAGACTGATTTTTCAAAGGTTTCCATGCACTATTGGTATGGAATTAAAAAAAAAAAAATCTGAAGGAGTGCTTGGTCTTCTGGAGATGCCGACTGGGAAAAGAAATATTTGTTTTCCCCAAATGTTTTGGGGTGGGAGAATGTAACTAAAGTTCATAGACAGGGAAATTTGGAGTTTGCAAGGTCAGAAGCTGCTCCACAGGAACAGGCCAGGTTCTGGGGATTTCATTATGGTGACACTGATATGTGACTCAGGTTCCTTATTCCAAAACAGTTTTCCTTACTGAGCTTTTCTCTTCATTTGAATCTTTACAACATGAGGCTTCCAACAGAAGCAATCACTTATGTCTGAGAAGCACAGAAAAGTGAATATTGCTGTAGGAAAAGAAGGGATTGGGAATTTAAGCAGGGAGATTGTAATTACCCATGGGTGAGAATTTGTTTTTCTGTTGTGTTTCTATTGCACTGCCAGTTGAAGTTAAGGGATACTTAATGGGGCTATAACGTAATACCCAAATATTCCTCTATAATTTTTTATGCAAATTCGTTGTAGTAAATTAGAAATGGACTGGTTATTTTTCCAGTCTTTTCTCAGAGTCCTCCATAATACCAAATTACATCCTTATTACAGGAAAGCCAAATAAGAAATGATAGATTTCAATCTTTTTTCCTCCTTAAATGTAGTTTTACTGCACTGAGAGGTTCCATTTTGTGGCTACAAAGTTTGAGTAGTGACTGTGGCCCTATCCTACTTCCAAATGAGTACAAACTAGCATATTTTCTGAGTGGCATGGAGCCTTTGTCAGATGTTAGAAGGCTTGAACTGTAGCAGGAAGGTAATTTAGAATTAAGAGCTCTGAACTACACAGGTTTTCTAAGAAGCAGTGGATGCACAGTGCTGCTGAGTTGGTGGCAAGGAGTTTTGTAGGTGATGTTATGTAGAGATATGTTTTGGAGATATGATTGGAAGCAGTTTTGCCATTTGTTGCTGTTAGTCCTGGGAAATATCACTTGCATGAAGAATGATGTGTCTGAGGTGAATGTGTGGAATCTTTGGCTTACGTGTGGCTTAGGGAAATAAGTTTCATGCTCGTGTTTGTAAGCAGTAGCAAAGCTAGTGATTCTTGGAGCTGTAATGATAAAATATTGGAAGAAAAATAACATTAGGTTTTTGCTTGGTATGAAATTTTGAATGTTGCAGCGGCAGGAAGTGAAGGATGGAAATGTGAGCACTGTGTGGACTCCTCTGAGCTGGTTTTATGGTAGTTAGGGTAAGTGTTACTTAGAAATGATCTTTCAGTCTGTGAATTTCACGGTCTGGGTTTTTTCCCCCCCCATAGTTATATATAGCAAAAATACTGTATTCATCAAAACACTAAAAGTTGTGGTGCTTAAATATGCTTAAAAGGTCTTTCATAGCCCTTCAGACCCCACTGGCAGGAGGGAAATCTGTAACATGAGCTGGTTTTGAGAATCTTGGTTGTTAGTAATGTGGCACAAGTGTTTAATTTGCTGGAAAATGTTTAGTGGTTCAGCAAACCAAGAAGGTAACAAATCTTTGTGGACATCATAAGTGGAGAATGGCACAAATGAAAAGCGTAGAGGTTTTGGCAGCATGTAAAATAATACTTCTCCCCTATGTATCTTTTCACTTAATGTAAGGTAATCTCTATTTTTTTTAAAGTGAAAATTTCATTTTATCTTGGGGCAATTTTGCGAGGACAGGCAATTGGCTTCCATTCCCAAGTAATGTTCCTTCATGGGTCTCAACTAAATTCACCCTCAGCTGGGATTCCCAAACAGTGTTGGACCAGCCAGGAGAGCTGCCTTGCATCTACTCCTCTGCTCTCTTGGGAGGCAGAATTTGTTGGATTTCTCTCATTATCTACTCGGGGAGGTCGTTAAGGGGAAAGTTTTTTGCATGCTTCAGAATCTGCGCTAACACAGAGCTGTGGGTCTTTTATTCCAGTGATGTTTTTGATTATAGTTGTTTGTGCAAATGGTTTTGAGGTAACTGTGCTCTGGCCATATCTTGAGACACTCACACATTTGGAATGGTGCAGGACATTTGTTTTGTCGTTTGAACTGACTGATATTACTTGGCTGTAGCTCTGTTTATATTTGTTTGGCTGGGCTAGGCACCGCTCCTCTGCTTCCCAAGTTTTGTCAGGATTATGCCGTTAACCACAGCAGGATCCTTGCTCATTCCTGCTGATGCAGTTCTTCGAGTGGGGTTTCAAATACGTGACTGAATCACTAATGTTCATTTCAAAAGGAATGAGGAGGGTGAGTTCTGTTGGGAAGCGTGTTCTGGATACACGTTGTGGTGTTGCTCGTAGGGTTTGCTGTGAGAGGAGAACATGAGAATCCATATTTTGCTCTTGAAAGAGACTGAAAATTGAACCTGCTGGTACTACCATAGTCAGGCACTTGAGGAGAGGAAACAGGGAGGTTATGAAAGTATTATCCATGGGCAGAAAAGTTAATGTAATTAAAATACAGAGTTACAAGACAACTCCCCAAACTAGGCTTAGCTATATTATGCTGAACTGTTTGAAGCATGGTCATGTAAAAATGAATTTCAAAGGTTATTTACAACAAAGATAGCAGTTTTTAGAGGTGGAGGGTTAGTTACTGCTTTGAACTTTCAAAACTGAGCACAAAAATGCCGTGTACAGTTACATAATAGGCATGGTTTGGGGAAAGATGTGTTTGGAGGATCTGTGGGTGGCATGATTGTGTTATTAAATCTGTTACGGTAGGACCCTTTTGTGCTAAGCACTGTGTAAATGCGTAACAAAAAACTCAGTCACACTATTATTCACTACTATAATAAATTAAAGTTCATTATAAAGCTGCAATGAAGGCTGAGGTGTATTGAAAGACATTTTTCCTGTTTTGTGCCACAAGGTTCTGGCTGATTCCTGTGCTCAGTTTGTGACCTGTGCAATGTACCTGATATTCAGCATGAAGATTTTTTATAATCTTTTGCCTTTTGAACAGATTGAAAGAGTGATTCATATTTTGCATCTCAAACAGCAAATGAGCTTGGGGCTTTTATTGTTTCTGCATTTATCCAGCTGTGAAACTGTGATAGATACCTGTAGCATGTGCAGTTGCCCTGGGGATCAAAGCTGTGCTTTTCAGCTATATCTGCTCCCAGGAGGGTGTTGCCTTGCAGTATCAGGTCATGTCAGGAGTGGAGAAAGTTCTTGTGTGAAAGTGAAAGTTTGACATTTGAGGAAAGACTGTTTCAGCATTGCTGCAATATCCTGTTAAGAAGAGAAAATGTGGATGGAACCACTGAGCTCTGGAGCTGCTGAGCTGCTGGGAGTGGAGAAGAATTTGCATGGGGTTTTTGAAATGAGAATATGCTGTGGTAAATAATTTCCTAGTTTAAAAACACTTTTATTTCTGAAATCCAAATACAGCTGTATTAGCTGAAGCTGTGAATTGAACATGAGACTTAGAGTTAGGAACTGCTAATTTTGATTCTGTCTCTGAGACTGATTAAATTGGCAAATTAAATTAAATTTGGCAAATGAACTATGGTCAAGCACTCTCTGCAGATAGTGCTGCCTGAGTGGCAGGTTCAGTGAGCACTGGAAAACTTTGTGATGTGTTTTTGCATTTAAACTTCAGAAATAAGTTTAAATCATTGTAAATGCGGTGATATATGTCCTGTGTTGAAGTGATGCTTGGGAATCTTTGACTCCCCTTTGCAGTTTGGGACTTGCTTGGCATTTTGAAAATGATGTGACACATGTTTAGTCACATCAACACAGATGTGTCTGTATCATAGAGCAGACATTTCTCAGAGAGGACTTTTGGCACTATCTCATGACTCAGTGGAGAATAATATTAGGAATTGCAGGCAGGACTGGGTAAGTCCTTGAGATGAGTAGTGTTCATTTTTTGGTCAAAATTATTACTAAACACTAGTGCAAAGACAAGAACAAGGCCGTGTTCTGTTATTCAAGTGCTGAGAAGAAAGATTCTGACACAAGTAAGGCATGGTTTGGAAAGCTGTGGATTATGATGTTTAAACCAGCTTTTAGAATATAGATATTGTTCTGTAAAGTGTTTGGCTTTGAGTCCTGTAGGTTGGTGCTGCTCCATGGAGAGCTGCCTGGTCCTGCAGTCCTGATTCTTCCTTTGTTTTTCTCTAGCAAATTTCATTAAGAGAAGCAAGGATTAAATTATTTTTCTAATGCATTTTTTTAAAGTAAGTAATTGGTGATGTTGTTATGGGGATAAAATGGTAGCCATGGGACAATATTTCAATTAAAATGCCCTCATCTTGGGTAAGTGTGAGAAACTCTGTTCTCAAAAAGTAGTGTGAACATAGAGGCATATGGAGTATAAATTCATGTTGTTAACCAGTTATTATGAAAGATTGTTTACGTAAAGATTTTCTATGAAGGAGCCAAAAACTTTAGGTGGGGCAGAAGCACCACCTATTATTATGTTACCTGATGCTTACTATGACATACTCCTCATTTCACTTGGTTATGGCTTGCCAGATTTTAATTATTTGGGTTGAAATTTCCCATGGTAGGTGTCTTTCATAATCTGCTTTTTTGGGTGCTGTCGAGGAGAAAAAGGTTCTGCCAACATAATTTCCTAGAAATTGGGCAAAATATTTGCTTGTGTTCATGATAAATTAGAATAGAAATAATCTAATGGCCTATAGTGCTGCTTTGGGAAAAGTTTAGATGTGTTATTGTATAATGTTTCTGCCAAGGATGTACTTGCAATCAGCCTTGTGAAAATTTTCTCAGCGTTGGTCAAATCAGTGTTAAGTACAAATGTAAAAGATAATCCCTGCAGTGAATATGCTTCAGCCTCAGCTACACAGGATTTCTCTGTAATTTGAAGGCTGGTGCTCCTGCATTCCTCCCTGGTGTGATTTTGGATAAAAATGAGAGCCCAGAAAATTCCCTCTCTGTTCTCCTGATATCAAGTTCCTCGTTCCTCCCAGCTCTACCTTCCTGCAGCACCGAGGAAGCAGCGACTGGATTTAAACAGAAGATGCAAAATGCAGATTTTTGCAGAATTATGTACAATAAATGGAGAGATGGGGGTGGTTGAATGAGGAGAAAGAGGTTGAAAAATATTAGTATTCGAAAGAAATAGAAGGGAAGCTGTGCAGTGCGGGTACATATGATTTATTTTATAATGCTAATACAGTTGTTTGTTGGAATACAGTTTTGCTATCTGCATAAATTAGAAAGTGTTTCTGAAATGGAGTAGGGAATAGGAAAAAAGGAGAAGGCAAATCCTACTTAAGCCCCATCTTTGCTACACTTCATTTTCTGTACTTGTAATGAATTTTCCCATGTTGTGATGTAGAGAAATGCTGGATACCCCTAAGTCACTCTGCAGATACCAGGTGCACTGTGTTGGTCATGTAAATGGGCTGTACAGTACAGGCAGAGCATAAGGGGGAGAAATCACTTCTACATCTCTTAATGTGAATATAAGAAGTTTATAGAAACTTTTACCTTGTGTGTTCTTGTCTTAATTATCTGTAAAATGGAAATATTGTCAGAATGATAAAGGTATTTTCTTAATTCTTGTCAAGTGGTCAGTCACAGTATTGTAGGCATTATTGAAAAGTTAATGAAAAGATCCAAATGCTGTCTTTTGAATAAGTTTGGAGTAGCATGCAGTAAGTAAGGCCTCAAGCCCTGTGCTGAAGTACTTCACTGGATATCCATTAAGCAGCAGCCTCTGTTCTGCCAACTCATTTCACCAGGTAGCCCTTGGAAAATGTGCTCTGAGACTAACACAGTTAAAGGCAATATCATAATAATGCAGGCACACAGGAGGCCAGCATAAGCTTGTACAGATGCTTTTGTCCTCACACAACCTCAGAGTATCGAACTTCACAAGCCAGTATTTGTTCTGTGAAGTTAATGAATGCAATATGTGTGTATATATTTGCTTTGTTTAAATAGGAACCTTGTATCTGTTGGCTGTGAATGGCTTTCAGACAGCACCAGCACACGTCATGTATATGCAGTGCTTTGGTCTGCCAGGTATTTTGCTTAGTTTCATCAGCACAGGTGATATTTTCAGACAGCTGTGTGAAAAAGGATCTTTTTTAAGGCAGGATGTGAAGGTAGTAGGGATGGGGTGGTTGCAAGTGCTGAGGCCATGAGTTATTTTCAGATTTTGAGCCAAAGACAGCCAGTCTGTCCATGTTTGAGTGTTGCTGCTGCTGGCTGCACAGATTGTCCTTTTGCTGCTATTTCCAAAATAAAAATAAAAGAGATTAGTAAAGGTAATAAAGTGTTAATAATCACTTAGTAGTCTGTATATAAGTCAACTGGCATGCAAAAAAGAGTAACTTGTTACTATCTGTGATGTATGTAAAGTGGTTTAAAGCCTGCAGAGGATCCAGATGCAGAAGGCATTTGCTCTTAATCTCAGTTGCCTCTGTCTTTATGTGTGTGATAAAGCACCCACAGGCTCTTGTTCCTTTTTCAGTAAATGTGGTTGTGCTTATTCTATACTTTAAGTTTAGAGGATCTGACTCAAAGCTTCATTTATGTGGCCAGAGATGACTTGCCCTCCTCATTTATGGTGCTCTCTCTGATTTTTCAGTGTGGAAGGATAGGCTAAGCATTTAGCAGTTGAGGGTATCATGAACCTCTTCCCTTTTTCCCTTCCCCAAACAGGCATATCATGTTCCTCAGAGGCCTTGGAGCAGGATTCTTGCTGCTGTTACGCTATAGAATAAAACCTTGAAATGTGCCTTCCTCATTCTGTATGCTCCATTTCAGATTTAACATCATTTTTGGAATTGAAAGTAGGGTCATTTTGCCTGGAGTTGTACAACATTAGCCAAAGTAATTCAGTTACTTCAGAAAACTGATTAGATTGTCCTCTCTCAAGGGTGGAGGCTTTTGTGTTTGTTCTGTAAGGTGTGCAGTGCATTTCTGAGAACTCCTTAACTGCTATTACGGACTTGAGCCCTAATTGCAATAAACGAGTGCATGAGATCTCTGCTGTTATATTGTTCTTAAAAGAAAAAATAAGCCAAAAGCACCTTTCATATAATTCTTTCTTGCACCCTCTGTATGAAAGATGCACCGTCCTTTTCCTCTCTGTTGTTGGCACAGTGCACTGTCATTATCTAATCTCTAATTTTATTAAATGATTTTTTAGACTGGGATTGTTTATGATGTGTGTGTCATGACACTAGGAAAATGCCTTTTTTTCCTGTTTGTCTCTGTAAGTCATTTCTATAATTTGTGTAGCTCTATTTTATTCCATCCTGGAGGCTTGAATAAAGGGGGTTTGGGTTTTTATTTAATTTTTTTGTCTCAAGGCAAAGATTGGGTTATTTTGCCACAATAGGTAAGGAAAATTAATGGTTATTTAATTTTATTTTACTGATCTAAAAGTGGTATAGTGGTAATAATACAAAACAAATTGACGTGTAGAGATGCAGGCATGCCTTAAGATGGGATCACAGGAAATGCCAGAGCTACTCTATAATATGATTCAACAGTGGACAGATATACTATTCCCTATTTTAGTGTGTGGACTGACAAATGGAGTTTGTTTGCAGAGTTTTGATAGTTGAATTCCAGTGGCCCATGATTTCTAACTGTAATGTTGGGCATGTTCACAGTAGCTTTTTTATTGTGTCACATTCAGTATATTAATTCAGATTAAACCCTGGATCTTTCCATACCTGTAGAAGCTAAAGTATCTTGTCACTTTTCTCTTGATAATTTTGAGTGAGAGGGAAACTGTTAATCACAGGGATTGTAGCCATACCAACTTTTGTGAATTCCCAAATACTACTTGGATATATGATGGAAATAACAAATTTTTGACATCTC
The DNA here is from genome assembly GCA_013401135.1 of Cettia cetti. Lineage (NCBI taxonomy): Eukaryota > Metazoa > Chordata > Aves > Passeriformes > Sylviidae > Cettia > Cettia cetti. Next base: position 90,956 of record VZUI01035541.1, on the reverse strand, counting down.
AATTTACCAGTAACAACTTTGAGAAAGGGACGGGATATGCACTGCTTGGGTCTGTAGTCTAAAAAGCTTGGGAACTCTGCCTCCAGGAAACCTGGAGACTGTTGGATGGATCCTGGAGCAGTTAAACTGATGAATGCAGCCCATGGCACTGACTGTTATGGGCAAGGAAAATAAATAAGATTTTTCTTTCACTGGTGAGTGACACTTTGCTACAGCTCTCGATGGGAAATGGCAGCACGTGGCAGTAATTGATGGGGTAACTGATGTCTTGGTATCAATAAGAGGCTGAGTTATAACTTAACCTTTCCCTGGGTCTGTTATCTGTCTTGTTACACATTTTTCATGAAACCTGCAGCATCCTCAAGACCCTTCAGACTTCTGGGAAATTCAGTTCCAATTGACTTGAAGCTCAGAAGTTACTGAGGAAGGACAGAGCAAGCAGCCTTGTAAATAAATCTAGTAGGTCTCTTCTTGCTCTTAAAAGGAATTGCTGGGAAGTTCTGATAAACCAGCTGTCTTTTCCTGAGTATTGCCTGAATTTATTGTGTGTTTAAAACTTCTCTCCAGTATGGTGGCCAGCCTTTCCACTCTGTGAGATGGGTTGAAAAATCCCAAAGGGCTGGGAAACAAGAGTGCTTGCATTTGTGTAGAGAGGGGCAGGATGAGTGGAATTCCTGCCCAGCTCTCTTGGAGCCCGTGCCAGCTTGACTGCAATAGGCAATGGAAGGGCAAATCCATCTCCTGCTTTCCTTTCCCGCAGGACAGCGAGCTGCTAACGGGAGGACACGGCTGAATGGCCTTGGCAAGGAATATTTTGTGCTTCTTTCCCTCAGCAGAACTGTTTGAAGGGTTGTGGATTGTAACGGGAGGCAGCTGGAGAGGCTCTTCCCCTGCATGTTCCCCATGGCAATGGGTCTCATTCATTTGCTTCACTCTGCCATTCCCAGGATGTGGCTCTTGAAGTAAATTCAATTGACAGTAAATCCCTACCAGTCTCACTGTAGGACTGCAAGTTGAACATCATTGCTTTAGCATAAATCTTTACAAGAGATGTTAATGTTTGGTTAAAATATGCAAATATTTACTGACTTGTCTACTGTTTGTCAGCTTGGCATGCGAGACCTTGGATCTGATCCTTCTGTCTTGGCAGACATTGGGAATTTTGCCAGTAACATTAATAGGAACAGCATTGTGCCCTCTAATCTGTTTGTTTATGAAGTACAGCAAGAGTTATCTGGCTAGATGCTTTACAGTGAATTGAAAAAGCATCTGTTTGAAATTTTTTGAGGAACTGTCACATGCTTTAACTTATTATTATCTTAGTGTATGGACCCTTTGATTCCATGAAGCACGTCAGTGAGATGTGGAGCATGGAAGTGCACAGTTACGAGTTAAACTGCTGTGAAACACTGGAATTTTAGTTCATGATGTTCTCTCCTCCTACATCAATTTTAATTTGAAGTTGGACTCATCAGACTGTGGAGTAGTTCTTCAGAGCCTCCTGTGCACCAAGCAGGCATAGTGTTTACTTGGAAATAAATGACTGTGTGGATCACGTTGTTTATCACTCTTCCTCCTCAAGCTGTCCCTTCTGCCTTTCCCAGCCCCCTCTGCAGCTCTGGAGGGGAAATCTGCAGCTTTATTTGGAGATTGGATTTTAGTTACTCTTTTCATGTTTGCTTACAAAACCCCTTTGGCAAGAAGGTGGAATACTCATTAGGAATATTGAGCCTGAAAATCATTAGTTGTAGGGGAAAAAAAAAAAAAGTCATAGTTAGTTGTAAAACCCACCAAGGTTTAAGTTATAGCAGTTGGAACTAACCAGGTTTTTGAAATAATATTTTGTGGAAGATAAGCTGAGTACAACTTGGCTTTCAATGAAATGCAACTTCAGTAAGTTCTCTTCTACTTAAGGGGAGGAGTTTTTTTGAGGTATAAAGTATGATACCAGGTTATATATTTATAGATATAATTTCTTAGGTGTATCTACTTATTTTAGATGTGCAACTTTAGATGGTGGGAATATGCCTCTTTACTGGTTCTTCAATATTTTGAAGATGCATTAAACTTCACTAGAGGATAAATTATTTCTCAGAATTGAATTTAGAGGTCTTTTGGTGTGTGGTTTTCTAGGTCTCTTTGAGAAAATGAATAATCCTGGTGTTTGTTCCATGACATGTTAGTATTTTAATTTCAGTTTTGCAGGCAGAAGTGAAGCTCGTAAGTAATTTGCTCAGTTTTGCAAAGAGAGTTGGGAATATAGCACAGACCTTGTGACATTTCAGCTTTCAGTTCTAATCTGCAATAAATTCTACTCTTAGAGTCAGTATAGAAATTCCAGTTTTATGCCTGAGATCTTGAAAATAAAGATCTGTAGAACTGAAAATAAATTTATTTTAACAAGTACCTTCACTCCTTGGCTGTTAATGATTCCATGAATACTTTTAAGTTTGGAAAAGGCCTCGAATGTTGAGTCCAGCCTTTGGCCAAATACCACTGTGCCAACTAAACTCTATTGTGAATTGCAGTTGTGTTTTGTGCACTTCCAGGGACGGTGATTCCATCCTAGGTAGCCCATTCCAATGGTTAACCACTTTTCCAGTGAAGGAATTTCTCCTCATATCCAGCCTAAACCTCTCTTGGTTCAGCTTGAGGCCATTTCCACTTGTCCTGTCACTCATTCCCAGGGAGCAGAGCCCGACCCCACCTGGCCACAACCTCTTTTCAGAAGCTTGTAGAGATTGAGAGGGTCCCCCCTGAGCCTCCTTTTCTCCAGGCTGAGCCCCAACAGCTCCCTCAGCTGCTCCCCACACAGCCCCTTCCCCAGCTCTGTTCCCCTCTTTGGGCTTCTTGAAGGAAGGAGCCCAGAACTGGACACCGGACTTGAGGTGAGGCATCAGCAGTGCCCAGCAGAGAGGAGCAATCACATTCCTGGTCCTGCTGGACTTAGGAACTGCTCTGAGTGACTTTAAATGTAGGTAAGTCAGGTATTTCAACAGACTAGATTTTAAGAAATGGTGGTTGTAATTTCACGTTCACAAGTCTCAGTTGCTGGCTTAGGGTACCAAAACTAGGAAGAAGGTTTCTGAAGTCAGCAGGAAAAATCAGGTGTCTCCAAGGAACAGTTTAGAGCACCTGGATTGGAGTCTGAAGTAGATGGCACAAATACCTAATAAATGTGCACGTTTGAGTCTGCATATATGGCTGTAGATGGGATTGAAATGAAATCTGAGAGCCTGAGTGCATCATTTTCCCTATGTTGTCCACATATTGGTTTTGTTTGTTATAATTTGATTTTTTTCCAAACGAATTACATTGCAGTGGCTCCTTATCTATCAGTGTGTCCCATGCACTGCGATTTTGGTGGATTTTTAACACTGAAATCTCATTGGTGTGACTCAGTTTAACCAGTTGTCTAACAGCTTGGTCCTTACTGCTCTTGCTTCCAATTAATTCACAGGATTTTGCTCAGGGTCAGCTATGTCCTCTGAAGTGCTCTGGAGTCTTCAAATAGACCAGAGAAATTGTGTGGGCACTGCTGGGTGTGTAAAATCCAGCTTCTGAAACAGATGATTTCTGTATTTCTCCAACCAGTCAGCATAAGGCAATCATAAGGAACATCTTTGTCTTTTAAGTGGTGCCTTGTTGGAGGAGAAGGGCTTTCAAATCTGTCAGCTGTGCTGGCCAGGTCACTTAGGATGGGATCTGTCTTTAATCAGCTCTGGGGGAATAAACACACAGAAGCTCTGCTCAGCCTTTTGGTCAAAGGAATTTTGGTTATATGTCAGCCAGGAAGTGAGGAAATCAAAAGTACAGCAGAGTTCATGGAGTCCTCTATTTTCAGTCCCTTAGGAGGAAAACAGAATGTACATGAGAAAAACATCAATTAACTGTTGTGTCACTGTGGAAGCAGATCTAGATTTGTGAAGTACACACTGGCCTAAAACGGTAGTGCAGTGGAAACCAGTGCAATTTTTAGTTGTATCTAGAAAAGATCCTTGCATATACAGCTTAAGAATACCTAACATTTATGTAATTGAAAATACATGCTTAAGTGTTCCAGCAGAATCTTCAATAGAATTACCTCATGAATGAATTTACTCATATGTATGGAAATGCAAAACCTACTTGCCTGTTCCTATTGTTTGAAAATGACTACTTATTTTTAGCAGAAAAAGAAATATCTGGATGGATGAGGTAATATTTTGTAAGGCTGTTATTAAAAAAGAGGCACACATCACAGATTTGTACCAAGATAACTGCAAAATATTCATGCTTACAATTCTTCATTTTAGAGAAAATTTTTGTTGTTGTTGTTGTGTATGAGAAATTTTTATATCAGTGTTGTAAAAGGAAAGCTGTTTTAAGTCTTGAAAAATCAGTATTCCTTTATGTAATTATTTTGATAGTGAATGGAAATTTAAGAATAGAAGGGAGCGCATAGGACACTATATTGTACAGTATATGAAAAGACTTGTTTACATTTCTTCTGAATGTTGGCTTAGGCATGTGTTAATGGGAAAAGTGGGATAATGGATTATTTTTCATATGAGGAAAATGCGTTAATATTTGACTTTAAATTTTTGAAGTTACTTTACCTTTGGTTGAAAATCTGAAAATACCAAGTATAAAGAAAGCTTTTAGAAGTGAATTTTTAAAGTGGACTAAAAGTAGTTATTTAAGACAATTTTAATAATTGATCTCTGATCACAAATATTGATAATATGCTGCTTACTAAAAGCAAAAATGAGAACTCTTCAAATTTTTCCTCTTTCAGTGATCAGAACCCATTTTGTGATGTCAGCTTTAATGTACAGTGTCTCTAGGGATGTGTATCCTGTATTTCAATATGTCAATGAAGTGAGAATGTGGACAGGGATTATAGAAGTGCTTTGCTCTTGATTCAGATGTGATTCAGATGTGGATAACCATTTGTCTTAGTTTATTGGCAGATAATGTCTGTCTGTGGATAGATTTTTTTTAATATCTGTCTCAATCCTCCCCAATATTTACTTTAAAATTATTTAAGTAGTTTTGCACAAAGGCATTGATGTGGCAGGGGTATCTAGACTTTCTCAGCCATAAATGTAGCTAAAGCAGCAGAAGGAAGAGACAAGGGGTTGGTTTGCTGTTGACCCCCTGGTCTTTCCTGTGCTTCACCCAGAGGAAACATCTCCTCCTCCCGAGTGCAGGTGAGAAGTGCTTGGAAGAGAAGGTGTTGTGGAGTTCATGGCTGCAGGCTCAGAGACAGCACTTAGGGGATAAGTTGTGTTCCTTCCAAAGCAAAGGTTGTGTTGCCATTGAAGACTCAAAAGCCTCTGCTTAGATCCATGCTGACTTTAACATTTGAAACCCCTACTTACATTCTTAAAATCAGTCGTGGGCTTTAAGTACCTTCTTGAATTAGAATCAAAATCAAGAGCTGGGAATGATGGAGAAAAGCCTGGGAAGAAATTAGTTAGTGAGAAGCTTGGTTTAGGAAATGTGACTGGCATAGCACGAGGGGGATGTGATACAGCACCTTGAGGTGGGAATGGAAGTTGGTTGGCAAGTTGTCAGTGCCATTCCACAGCTAACCAACGTTTTATCGTCCCCTCTGCCCCCGCTCTAGGATTTCTGTCCCTGAGTCATGGCAGACAGAAGACCAGAGAAGGCATGTGAACAAGCATGTGAATCCCTTAAGCAGCAGGATTATGAAGTGGCAGTGAAGCATTGCACAGAGGCTCTCCTTTCCCTCAGCCAGTACCCCCCAGCTCACCTCCCGGAGCCCTGCCAGGCAGAACTCGACCGCATCAAAATCGAGACTCTTCTGTATAGAATTGCTTCCTTTTTACAACTTGTGAGTGTGACTCTTTATAGTATCTAGTGAACTGGAAAGAAAGTCAACTATCTTGTATTGTCAAGATTTAAATACAACTCGGAATTTTTGGCATGTTGCTCTGCCCACGGAATCCCTCTTGCTATAGCATCTATGAGGCTTCTGTCTTGTAGCTCTCCCTCATCCATTTATTTTTCAGGATTGGAACCTCTTGGTTTGGGTCTCAATCACAGTTTTCTACACAAATAAGGAAAAATACTTTAAACATTTAAAATGTAGATATATATTTCCAGGAAGGCAAAATAGCTGGGTTTAGGGTACGTATGCTGAATTACATACCAATTTACCTTATCTTTTAACAGCATGAAATTAAAGATTCTGCAAATAAAAACAAGAAATAAAGTTAAGAAATGCCAGAATCTTGGCAGCTGGTTTAGCTCCATTTGTGTAGGCCTAAAATTAGTCTTTTAATGCTTAATCGATTCTCCAGGGCTAGGCTAGAGCATATCTAAAAGATGTAACTTTTAGACTCTGGCAAGTATTTCGTGGAAAGGTGAAAATGGGTCTTGTAAAGGTTTGTAAATGGAAAGCAAGAGGCATAACCCTGAATTACAGGTGACCCCATGGCCAAAGCTGTGTCCTTCCTTTAAAGCATCGGAACTACAGTTTCTTAAAGGAAAGGACATTTCAATGCTCAAGAATAAACCTGCAGCTTGCTTTTTCTTACCTTTCTGAAATGCTATTACAGATTTACAGTGGCCATGTCCATTCCAAATCTTCATGTATTGAGTAGGAGCAGTTTCATCCCAGGTGAAAAAAGTTTGGCCAAGTCACAAGACCTTGCTGGGCAGCCTTAAGACAAATCTTGCCCATCTGAGTAAGGGAGTGTTTTTAAGCATTCTTCAAATAAATAGATGGATTGGACTATTCATTGTGCAAAACAAGAATTGGGAAACCTCTTAAATGAAGAAGTGACCTATGCTATGGCTCCTCAGGGGAAGAGAGTCACAAATAAGTGACATTGGTTTTTCTGATGGAAGTTGTGTTACCACAGACTTGACCTCTCAAAATTATTTCTGTAAGCCAATATGGAGATTGGTGCTTGGATTATTTAATACATTTCTGACATCACTCTTTGAAATTCCTCTCATGCACCTATCTGGATGTTCATCATAGTGATATTATTGCAGTGAGTCTGCAGGGACTTTGGAAAAATACTTGTGATCAAAACCTTCCATTAAACACTTGAATTATATAAATAAATAAAGTCTTAAAAGAGGAAAACAATCCAAATTTTCCTTCTTGTTTTACTAAACAGAATAATTTTTAAAATCACTACTAAAAAGACCGAATAAAATAATGTGCATATCTTAAAATTTCAACATAACTATATTAGTGCAAGATTAAGAAATAAACAGCATCTTGAAAGTTAAGTTTTATATTTTTTCCTAGGTGTTGTGAGCCACCCAGAAACATACAACACACACACCCCCTTTTTCCCATTCAGGCTCCTCTTTTAAAATGTCCATGTGCTGAGAATTTGAGAAAAAGTCAGCATTCTAAGAATTCTGTTATAATTGACATGTGACTTATATTCTTTACATGTTCCACCCAGGAAAAGACAAGGTAATGCTTTCTAAAAAGTTTTAAAAAACTTGTAATTCAAGCATGTAGTTGTTTATTCTAACTGGAATATGCTATTTTTAAACTTTTCATGTTTTACCTTTCAGAAAAAGTATGGGCAAGCAGATGAAGACTGTAGGCATGGTATGCTTATTTCTTTTTTTATTACATAGTGTTATGAATTGCAGTCAGTTGTCTGAATTTTTAAAACTGATGCCCAGATTTGTTAGTTTGCTAACAGTGGCGGGTTTTTTCCTATTTAAAATTATGTATCTGCTTTATAATACTTTTTCTGCTTCCCCTCCCCCCCCTTTTTTTTTCCTCCTTAAAGAGAGATCTTACTATTTTTCACCTCTTACTCAAGTACCAGGACTCAGATAAATGTCTTTGGCTCAGTGGTGCTATTTGGCTAATAGTTATTTCAGTGCACAAATGTAGGAAGAGTTGATAATGTCAGGATTCTCACAAAGATAAAGACACAAGGACAGCTGATTGTTTTGCCTTTCTTCCCAGGGACATGGTGGATATTTTGGTTTGCATTTGGGATTTAGTTCAGAGAAAATCAAGATGATGCACATTTGTTAACGCTTCCAAATGTGCTTGTGTCACATTGAAGTCGAGCCTTTCATGTGTCACTGCCTTGTTCAGTTTGGGTATTTTTGAAGGAATTAAATCTTTCCTAATCCTCTGTTGTTCATCTATAATGCAAATTATTCAGAATTCACTGAGAACTCATTGAGTTTACCAGTTAGATTTGGAAAGTAAAAGTGGGTAGATCCCACCTTTTGGTTTTAATTCTTTAACTGCTCCTGAAGGAAATTTTTTCAGGTCACAGTTTTGTTACACAGTCTGTGATCTACTCTTCTGACATTCCTGTGCTAGCATTGATAATCTTTAAATTGTTCCTTTCTGTGTTTGTGGATTTTATATTGTTTTGGGGTTTTTTTAATGTTTTGTCTTCACTGATAGTCAAGTCATAGTTTGGAAAATTTGTGAGGCTCTGCAGCCTGCTTGTAAAGGTCCATAAAAATTGACTAAGAAAAATAAACTTGTTTTCTGTAGGTGTAAAATTAAAGTTTAATACCTTTAAAAAGTCTGATTGTCACTTAATCAGTACCATTCTTGAAATAGTCTGAAATTAAAAATAAAAATCTTTTACCTTATTGATGTATGCTATAGGGATGTAATATTCCAACTTCAGAGTTGTCTTTCCTGATGGCAAATAAAAGTGAGAGACATATGGAAAGCTGAATGATGGTTAAAGGAGGTAGGAGGGAGAATGGTGTTTTTAATGAACAGTGTTCTCATCCATGAGCTCTGATGGGTTTGTCATTGGGGACAGGGGTGACTTTCATCTGTGGAACTTTTTCTTGGTGTGTGTGTCAGTTGTCAGTATCTCAAAGGAACTGTCATGGTAACTGCTTGTCATCTCTCACTGGACAGGCATAGAGGTGGGTGGAATAGAGCTATTGATCTCCGGCTTCTTTTTTAAAATTAAGTAGAAAAAACAGCCTTTATATGTATATTAGTTAACAAAGAAATAGCATGCAGATTAATGTTAATTTACTTCATTCATGCCAGCATATTCTGCACATATTATTTTCCAGATCTAAAACTGAGGACATTTTTGAACTTACTAATGCCATATTTATGTATATAAAAATGTTGTGTATGTGTTTATATACGTATATACACATACACACACACATACCATATTTTTATGACTATATGAATGAATGGTTTGGTTGTGGTTCTCCAGGATGTGTGGTTATCAGTTGTAGCCCAGCACCCTGACATTTAGAGTATTTGCATTTATGATCCCAGAAGGTCTTAGTTTTGGTTTTATGTTTGGATTATTGTTGGGAAGAAACAATCTTAGCATGGACTACTTGATACTCACAGGTTTTTTATAATGGGCAGAGCTTTATTCAAGCTGCTGTTCTGCCTTTTCACAAGACTTGGCATGTTGCACAGCTATGATGGTTTTATTTGAACCTGAATGATCAGTGTGTTCTGGAATAGCTGGAGAAATACATGTTCTTTATAGTATGCTTCTTGCAGTGTCACAGGGAATGATGATAACTTAAAATCTGTTAAATTATTCCACAGATCTTTTTGAGGAGAGAGTGATTAATGTGTTGCAACTTTTTATGTGCAACTGTATGATTTAGCTTGGTGATACTATGCAGATAGTGATACGAAATTTAATAATTGGAGATTTAATCTTTGGGATTAAAATAGCAAACTGTCAGACATGTTAAAGCTCTTTTTGGCACTTCTGCTTCTGATTTGGGAAGTAAGTTCTAATTTTGGCAATGTATTCTGTACTATCAGAGTGGTGAATTCAGACTCAGCTTTGAGGCACTTTATACAAACGGATTTAGTTACCACTGCAGTTTGAAGAGATGCCTAGTTGGTTTTTTTTTTTTAAATGTTTTGTGGGACTATTTGTTTATTGAGTCTTTCATGCAATTTCTGTTAACGAAGTGAACGTCTGTTGAGTGAGGAGTTTTGATTTATTATTCTAAAATGTAATCCTGAAGTTGTGGTGAATGTGAAATTCCTGTTAGCACTAAAAGGGACTGTTTGCTTCTGCATGAGTAGCAGTATAAACACAGATGTTGATGTTGCCTGCAATAACAGTTATTTTATAATTCCTTAATTTTAAGCAACTGTCCAGCCTTCTTTTCAATTCACACGCTTAGCTTGCTAAGCTTTTTAGTCACTCTGGCATTTCGTTTTCTGGACAGGTAATACGTGTGATGAAGTGTTGTTGCAGCTTGTCTGAAGCACGTCTGTATCGTGAAATAAATCCTGTCCCTGCTGGAAGTGTTCAGAAAGTGTCTGTTTGGCACTGCTTGCTGCTGATCCTGTGCTAGGAAGCATTCAGAAAGTTTTCTGTTACAGGGAGCCTGTAAATTTCTGGGCTCAGGCAATCGTTCCTATATGCCACACTTTGCAGCATAAGTGAATAAAAGCCCTTTTAGAGGAGCAGGAATTGCCCATGAGGAGGTTGGCTATTTTTGGAAACGACAGGGCATGTGTTTTGTGAGCATGAATGGATCTTCCTGAGCATGTTTGTGTTACTGAGAGGTTGTTGGTTGCTATTTCTTTTTTACCCTTTCTGTGAGAGGAGGTCCTCTGTGTCTGTGTCAGATATTTGAATTTACCCTTCCAATATTTAATTTATGCCTATTTTAGCATGTAAACATGGCAACCTTTTTTGAGCTCATGTGCAGCATTTATTAGCTGGTGGGAGACAAGCTTCAAGTTAATATTAGACAACAGCACGTGATACTTAATTTACATCCAACAAGCCACGGATTTGACCTGAGTTTCAGACTTTGTTTTCTTGTTAAGGGGGAAGGAAAACTGTATTTGACTTGACTGGATGGTGTGCTGAGGGTAATAGTGGCTGATTTGTGTTGCAGTGCTGGGAGAGGGGCTGGCCAAGGGCGATGGATCTCTCCGGGCAGTGCTCTGCTGCATGCATCTCAAAGGGAAGCTGCAAATTGTGTCTAATGTTCTTTCCAAATCACTGATGGGGGAATCACTGGTAAGTGGTTTACTGCAATCTACATGGTTTAAAAAACAGTTTTGTATTTCCTTCTTTTAAAAAATCTGTTTAATAACAAACTTCTGACATATGTTCCGCTGGCAGGTTGCAACCTAAATGATCTGTGTGGAAAAGATAAATATATGGGCACACATACATCATCAGGATGCCAGGTTGTTGCATAACCAATGTTTCAGAGTTGCTGTGATTTTAAAAAGTTTTTTCATTGTTGGACCTGAATCCTCAGGGAATGTAAAATAAATTTGCATATTTGTGCAATTGACAAGAATAATATGAATCTAAAACTTTCTCTTGCTTATTCTAAATTGTACCTGACCCCATTTTGTGTGGACTTCAGGAGTTCTATCCATTAAAGCAGAAAAACTTTTGATTGGACTTTTAAATAACTGGCCCATGATAAGTTGTAAAACAGCATAAAAAGCTTTTCAGGAAAAGAAAAAAAGCTTTGCATTTCAAGATGAAGATAAAGGTTGAGTTCAAAGCTACTTTTTTACCCTGTTAACACTTGTAAAGATGCTTTTAACCCCAGACATGTAAGTAACTTCTGACTTTTATGTGACTACTTATATGGGGAAATTAGGGACATATGTCAGTCTCTAAAGAATAGTGTCCTTTTAATTTTTGTAATCTGGATTAAATAGGCTGTTTATCAGCATGAACTGCTGGTCTTAATACACCCAGAAACATGGTCATGGCTTGGTCAGACAGGGGTGCTTGGTGTGACATCAGAAACTTGCAGGAGAACCTCTTACCTTGAGATTGGATCCTGTCCCCAGTTATCTTGGTGCTTAACTGAATCAGTAGGTTGTTTTTGAGAGTTCTGTTTATCTGTCTGGTCTGTATCCTGAATTTCCTTCCCCCCAGCCACTGGCTATTTTTACATAAAGAAAGGGGTTTTTTTTTCTTTGTTTAGCTGTTTTCTAATTAAAAAAAATGTTTCATTGAAAAATTCCTGGTGAGGTTGAAGGAAATTTGCCTTCAGGAAAAATTAGTAAAATAGTCTTATTGCAGGGAATGTGGAGTGCCCTTGTTTTGAGCTGTTGTTGTACAAATAAAGGTACCTTTGTATAGAGTTCCAGAGTGTCATCCCAAAGCAGGGTTTGAGAGGTTTTTACAAGCTTTAGGTTGTTAGACACAGTTGTATTCAGTAGGAATATTAAAATCAGCAGCTGATTTACTGACTGTGCCATTGTCTAAAAGAAGAAGTGAAACAAAGTTATGGAATGAATTTATTGAAGAGTTGGAATCTATCCAGTTTCCTCCCCAGTGGCTAAAGAGAATGATTCTTGGTAACATTTTTTTACTCTAATACATTTAAGCTCAACAAGTTCAATTTTCAGCCTTGTGCTGAAAAAGTGAAAAATCATTTTGGAAAAAGCTTAACTGTGAGGATTGTTAAGTGTGTAACTTTTCAGCAAAGAGTAATTTCTCCTGCTTAGTAGTGCAGTCAGAATGTGGAGGTCTAACAAATGTAGTATCACTTAATTAAATTTCTACAAGAGATTACTGAAATAAACCCCACAGGTCTGGGTTCCTTTAATCAATGTTTTGGCTTATAGGAGTGTGAAATTGTTACAAATACCTATGCATTTAACATAAATTCAGCTTTGAAAGATTTTTATTTCAGTTGTACTTGACTATGCAGTTAGTCTTAGTCATATGGCTCATCTTTGCTTTTGAGGGAAAACTCCAAAAATTAGTCTACATCAGAGCAGGAAGAGTTATGGAGCGGCAGAAATTAGTGATCTGTAAAGTAGATCCTTAAAAAGAAATGAATCCATCACTGCAACAGCAGTGAAAGATTGTTATATTAATTCTTCATAGCTGAAGTGTTGCAGTAACCATGGTATGGTTTTTTCCTCAAGTTATTCTTAATATGGTGCTTTCCTGAATGGCCTTGTATTGATACTTGCTGTAAGTCTAGTGCTGGTTTTGGCCAGTGTAGAATTCCCCTTTTTTACCACAATATTTGCTCAGTTTTATTTAGTGTCATTTAAAATTGGTGTTGTAAGTCAAACTCATTTTTCCTTCTCCTGGTGTTGAGGGGGAAATGAACTTGGTTGCTGTGGTTTAATGCACATAATGAAGGTTTATGTGTTCAATAATTAATATTCTTTCTGCCCCCAGAACGGGATGGTAACTAAAGATCTCACACGACTGAAAACACTTCTTGCTGAAACAGAGGTAATAATGAGGATATTATTGGGAAAATAGTGAGCAGTACCTGAGGCAGCTGAAGGGGCTGCTTTCCATGTGTCCCAGGAGATCCAGGCTCACTGGGAACAGAATGGTTCAAAAATTATTGTTTCTGCTGGTGTGTTATTCTTTACCCACCAACCTCTTCAGGAACTTTTCATCACAGTCTTACAGGATGTATGAGAAAATAAAAAAAAATGATGCTTATAGGTTGTTGATTCCTGAAGTAGCAAGTAGAAAGAATTCCAAGCATTTAGATCTGCAGTATTTATTTATTTGCTTATCTATCGCATTTTTCTCTGTTGGAAATTAGTCTGAGGTAATAAACATGACTTCAGAAATTTTTAAACAGTATAAATACCTTCTCAATCACCTTTTTTCTTTTCTTTTTTTTTTTTTTTTTTTTTTTTTTTTTTTTTTTTTTTTTTTTTTTTTTTTTTTTTTTTGTACTGGAGGTCAAACTCTCATGTCTGGTGATTAAATTTTCCACTCTCATTTTTTTCCTTATGCTTAGTTATTTATTTGAGCTTTTATTTTGATGTAGATTGAAAGCTGAAATACTTACCAATGCAGTTTAGTTTTTGGTGTTTAGAAATTCACTGCAATCCACATTAAGTTGATTGCAGGGTGGAATTTGGTCTTGTAAAATCTTCATAAGTTTTTTATAACCAGTTGACTTTGGTGTTTCTGTCAGAATTCCTGTTATTATCAGAATCCCTGTTATCAGCAGGGTTTGTGACTGGAAGTAATTCCAACTTATGATTGATATTTTTAATAGTTGTTCTAAACCCCATTTTGACAGCAGTTCTTGTTGATGAAATTGTTTTGTGTTCCTTTATAACTGTGGGCTTTTTTATATAATTGTAGGCAGCTGGTAAAGTACCATCAGGATATCATGTAGAAGATTTAGAGGAAGGTATGTAACTCAATTTTAAAGCTACATAATTTCCTAGTGAGAAGACTTGGATCCTGCTGAATGCTCAGCTCTGCATTGCAGGCAAAAAGCAGAAAAGGGGCTTGACTGTTGTGATGAGCCCCAGTGAGGTAGAATTACCTCAGTGTTGACTGAACATGGAGGCAGAAGTTTCAATTTATTGACCAGGAGGCTGTATCTGAGCCTGCTCCATTCTGCAAATGGCTTGAAATTCACCTTCAAGACTTTTGCTCTAAATGAGTTTGTCATGGAATGTAAATCAGTTGTGGGGGAGGCAATTTTGCTCCTGTTCAGGTCCACCTTGGGTTGATGCTTAGAGATGTGGATCCCTGAGCAGCTGCTGTCTGACAGGAAAACTGAGAATTGTGAAGTAACCGTGGTTGTTTCCCGCAGGGTCACAGGATGGTTGGCACTTCCGCCCCCCTCCCAGGGGCGTCACGAGCAGTGAGGAATACACACTCTGTAAAAGGTAAACTCTTTGCTTCATGTTAACCCCCTCCAGGGGAGCAGAATGGTTCCTCTTCTTTTCCCTGCTGACAGAATGTGTAAGAGGCCAGGAAAGTGAAGGTGCTTGTTAGAACAGGAGTTGACCTGTTCACAGGTTTTTGGAAGGGTTTATCCAGCAGCACTTCAGTTTATAAATGGAATCACTAACTCAGTTTTCATAATACTGTGGTTTGTGGGGCATTTTTCTTGTGACAGGTCAGCATCTGTCTTCCTCTCCTACCTTTTGTAATGTGGATGATTTCAGAGGTGTGAAAAGTTCCCCAGGCAGCAGTGTAGCAGACTGAAACACAGTCAGGTTGCAGTGCTGCGTTCTGATAAATGAACTTTATTGGTAGATGGGCTTTGTCTTCAGATAAAAACATAGAATTTTCTTCAGATCTCCTTATTTTCCCTTTTGTGTAAACTCAGACGCACAGAGAAGATCCAATGGCTTGTCTTGGTGTTTCTCCTTGTCTTTTCCAGTCATCTGGTCAATATTGCCTGTACTTTGTGTTGTTAACTGTCATTGCTCTACATAAAAATGTATTAATATATATGGGGAGGAACTATCATTATGCACTTGATCCTGCCATTTATGTAACTAATGCAAATTATTTTCAAAAGCTCTGACCTGCTTTTTAAATGACATGACTGAATTGCTGATTTTGAGCTACTTTTGGCATGATTTTCTAGAGATGCTAAATCTTGGCAACTCTTCTTGACTCTTAATCATGTCTGGTGCTTATTCAGCAATTAAAGAAAAGCAGATATTTACAGTTTTTAGCTTGTGGTGATCTTTTGTTGAGTAACATCTATCCCGTATTTCCTACCATTGCTCTGAAACATTTTTCCACTGAAGCTGGAATGAGCTTTATGCTCAATATTAACCCTTCCAGTGAGAAGGATGTGCTTTGCTTTGCTCAGCAAATCCCTGTGAAAAGCATCGTTCTGACCAGGGACTGAAGATTTTAATTCCTTATGAGGAGGCAGTTGCAGGTACTGAATATGAATTTTTGAAGCTCTGGTTTATTTTTCCCCTGTGTGCCATAAAGCAGTAGGAGTGCAGCATATTTATTCTAGATAATGAAGCTATGGAATTGCAGGAGGCATTAAATAAGAAAGTAAAATTGAGGGGAAAAAAGTGTTAAAGATATGAACAATGGGTTCTTGGAAAACCTGTATAATGATGACAAATTTTAAAGTAATATGCTCTCCTGTTAAATAATGAAAAGGAAGCTCACTTGATTTTAGATCTGTTATGTAGGTTATAAGAACAGGTCAGCAATTTTTTATGCTTGCACTCCATTTACTTTTGCAAGTGAAAATCATAATTGTACTTTAGCATTCTAATGCAGTGGTGAATTGGAAAATTGACAGTAAGAATACTGAAATTGACTGCCAAGAAAAACATTTTAATTTAAAATATATTAAGAAGCATAACTTGAGAACGCCTTTAGTGACATGGTGCTATATATCATATTTATTTTGTTTACAATTTGGGCATGCAAACTTTCAAGTACATTTCTTAAAGGAAAAGTGTATGCTAAATCACATTACAGGCACTGATGCAAGTGTGACCTAAATGTGCAGGTACTTGTGCTCAAGGTTTTCATGTCACTGGCAGGTGTGGCTTGGTTTTGTCTCACAGCTCAAAGTTCACAGTTTCATTCACATTATATAACACATGTACTGTGGAAGTAAAAAAATGTGGTGTTTGCATTAACTTTTTATAGTCTCCTTTTGCAAAACAGCAGACAAACAAACAGAAGAGTCTCCTGGCCCAATTTAATTCTGAATAATCAATGCCTTCCTGGTGGCTTCAGAACTTAAGCCTCTCCCCCTATTTCATTTTCATTTTGTCATCTATTTTTTAAGTGCTTCAGTTTTGAAGAATGATGGAGCTGCAGCCACTGTCTTGTGGTTTATGATTTTAATACAAATTTAACCTATAAAAATAATTCCCAAGTTATACAGGCATTTGCCCAGACTTGCAGTAAATTCTGAGAACTAGAATACTTCAATTGTATACAGGCCTTTGGAATAGCATTAATTCGATGCATCAGCACATGCCACTAAGTGGAAAATGTATTTCTTTAAGAAATTCTTGGTGGCTGCAAGAATAGATCCTTTTAGACTAATACACCCTTTCCAAAGAAGAGGATTAAACCTTTTCCTCGAGGTTTTTGTATAGTGTACTTAGTAGAAGGACCATGTGATGTCACTGTTGCTCCAGGAAAAACTGCTGATTGAGTATTTATCAGCTAATAATGTAATCACTGGAAGAAATTATGCTACATCTTTCCTTTGCCCTTGATTAACAGGGGGCTTTGTGCATATTAATACAGTGCCTAGTCATTTCAGGGATGCTCTGTGATCTCCTTGTGTTAATTGCTGTACAAACACTTGATTCTGTTTTCTTTAAAGCTGGAAATTTCTTAAGACTTCCATCTCCTGTATTTCTAAGAAATTTGATGTGCTTTTCTGGGCTCTGCAATGAGAGAAGCTGCTGCCCCTCTTAGAAAATGCTGTATAAATATATATATATAGTCCAAATTAGTTCACATGGACTAAACTGCCTTCAGTTCTGTGAGAGAAACTTAAAGAATGTCCAAATGTCCTTCAGGCTTTACAAGTAAAATTTTGATAAATCTCTATTTTTATTTTTTTTTTTTTATTGGAGGCTAAGAAGTTCAAGGCATAATGTTTTTTCCTATTTTATGTAGATTTTTGGAGCAAGGGATCTGCAGGTATGGTGCCCAGTGTACTTCAGCACATTCCCAGGAAGAGCTGACAGAATGGCAGAAACGATACGCTTCCCGCTTGATCCGGTTGAAACAGCAGAAGGAAAACAAGCAGTGCTCAGGCAGTTACATGGAAACCCTGATTGAGAAATGGATGAACTCCTTATCTCCTGAGAAAGTGGTAAGGAAATATCCTGCTTCTCTATGCACTCATATTTAAAACTAACATGAGCCTGGTTTTGGCCCTATCAGAGCTGGTTGAATCACTCCTCACCAAGAAATTGTCCAACCAATTTGCTCCCCTTTCTATCCTGCCCTAGGTCTTCTTGCAAAGAGACTTAGGCTGATTTGTGGGTTAATCACAGCTCGTTCATTTTGCATATTCACTATTCCCAACGTAGGATGGGTTAGGCAAGTCCCATGGTGTTGTCCTTGTTCCCTGACTAGATGACAGAACTTAAACTGGAGAATAAATGGTAGAGGTTTCATGGGATAGTGGGGAATACTGTTACTTTTGTGTGGCTCCTTTTCTTTGCCTGCAGCTGCAGGCACAGGTATGAAAAACAGCCAATCCCCCAAATAACTCAAAAGTGTTAAAGTACCAAGGAGTGTGGGATATGGATATGATCAAAGTTAGCAGCTCTTTGGAATTAGAACATTTTTTGTGTCATTTGACCAGCTCAACTTACATTGATCTTGAGGAGTTTTCAGTCCATCTATAGTTGATTAAAATCTGGGGAAAGTGGACTTTGTGCAAAATGCATTGATGAGTAGAAAGCCTTCATGTTGTCTCAATAGTCTCATTGATGTTAGTGAGATCTGGAGTCTTCTGGGCCTTGTTGTATCACAGAGACTTTTATCCAAATGAAATTCTGTTCTACTTTAAACATTTACAATTAACTTGTTTATTGAAAATCAAGTCTTGTGGTTAATTGTCCCTAAATGGTTCTATTCTTCACTTACACAGTGTGATTTGGTAGATTTAGCTTGCTTGTCTCTCTGCATTAGCACATATTTACATTAATTCCTGAGTGGGACTAGCATCAGTCCTGCACAATCTGGGAAACCATTCTTTCCTCTTTCTATTAAATAAAATGATACCTTTTCCTGAATGTTTATGTTTTGATACTGCCTGTAGAAGTTTAATTAATCTTCTTTTTCTTTTAATCTAGCTTAGTGAATGTGTAGAAGGAGTGAGAGTAGAACATAATCCTGAGCTCTCGGTAACTGTCACCACCAAAAAGTCTCACCAGACATGGACGTTTGCTCTCACATGTAAGGTAGGACTACTTATTTTTTGAAAGTGAGTCAGTAATAACTAGAGTGCAACCCATAACCTTTTGCAATTAAGATTTCAGTTGCATCATTCTTAAAATAGAGAAACTTCCCAGCACCATCCCTTCTCTCTCTTTTTTTTCCCAGCAGCTCTGGTGATTATGTATCAGCAGCCCAGATTTCTCCAAATCAGGGTACCTGTACCTGCTCTGAGAAACGGATAGTTCTTATTAACCCTCTTTATCTGATTGCAAATGAAGATACTCCTGGAATAATTTCAGTATTTCAGCCTTTGCATTTCTTTTCCAGCCTGCAAGAATGCTGTATCGAGTGGCATTGCTTTACGATGCCCATCGACCACACTTTAGTATCGTTGCAATATCTGCTGGAGACAGCACTACCCAGGTATCACAAGAAGTTCCAGAGAACTGTCAAGAATGGATAGGAGGAAAGATGGTCCAGAATGGAATAGATCACTATATATACAAAGTCAGTATAGCCTTTAACACAGAAATCTTTGGGACTTTTCGCCAAACTGTGGTGTTTGACTTTGGATTAGAACCAGTCCTCATGCAACGAGTGATGATTGATGCTGCTTCAACTGAAGGTAATGTACTAAAACTTTTATTTTTTTGTTTAGTGGAGATCTTTCATGCCATCTCTTTCCTTTTCAGGCAGAACAGCATCTCTGTCAACTGCTCATGAATGTTTTGTACTGTATATTCTGTTCTTCATAGATATGAATAGGAATAGTGGGCAATAACTTCAGAGGGTGTAAATCAGGCAGATAAATGGAATATGACTTACTCTTTGTCAGGATATGGCTCCTAAGTATGATAAAATGTTGGGAATTTCTAGTTTGGTGTGTGCCTGAGGTGTCTGAGTGCAGCACTGGAAGTTCTGCCTTTATAGGAACTTGTTTATATTTTTATACACATATTGATGAAGACATTAAATGTGTCAGAAAAATTTGTTAAGAGAAACGAAGTGTTTCTGTATAAGAATACATGGGGTAATGAACCCAGTAATTAAAACAGACAATCTGAGAAGCTGGTTTGTATTTTTTTCTTCACTTGAAATGCCTTACTGGGATTGTTAAAGGCAAGAGGCTGAGAATAGGCTTGTAACTCAATAATTTGCTGCTGACATGAATTTTGAACATGTAAAGGAAGTGCAACTATATTTGTGTTTTCAAGTAAAAAAAAAGAGCTACAAGTTACTGTGTTAAATCTGTTTCTTAAACTGATCTGTGTCACTCAGTTCAAACCTGAAATAACTCCAATATGAGAGAAATGTCAGAAAATGAAAAGATGTTTGAAGAGGTGCAAAAAAAGAAGGAAGCACTTTGATTTATGGTGTAAGAGAGCTAAATATAGGTCACTGTATCACTTGGCAGTAAGCCATTGGGTGGGATACAGGATCTTAATTTTTAATGAAAATCTGAGAGATAAAAACACAAACGAAACAGAATTGTAGCACTGGGATTTAAGCAGAAATAAGAAAAAAAGGGAAAAAGAAGGAAAAAAAAGATAAAGCTGAGAAAACAGCAGTTCTCTATTCCTGGCTTTTATTTCCATATAACAGATTAACATTTGCAGCATTCACGGAACAAAGCTGTAAATAGCAAATACCAAAGATCATGATCTTTTGAGATGACCCAAGTGCTTGTAGCCAGGAGCAGGGGGACTGTGCATGGTGTAACATCTCTGGGAGCAGAGGGTGTGGCACTGCCAGGGAGTGGGAGCTATTCCAAGATCTCCACTGGGTAATCACAGATTTCCTGAGCCACTGTGCCTGTGCAGAACAATCCTTGCCTTGTAAACCTGGAGAAGATCAAGGGAACCCAGCCATGAGAGTCAGAGATCCTGTCAAACCAATCTGTGGTCTGGGGCTTAAACCAGGTTGTAACCACAGGGATCCCAGGAACAGCCAGCTGAGTTCCACGGGAAGGTGATGGGTGAGGTGGAGGTAGCAGCCCCCAGCATTAGGTGCTGCTGTTCCCTGCACTGTGAGCACAGGGACAGGCAGGTCAGCACTGATACTTACTTCAAATGGACAGAGTGTTAAGAGCTTTACAGATAACTGTAACTATAGAATCCTGGGGGTTTTGCTGTGTAATCTAAGAGGTGTGTAATAGGCAAGGGAAAGGGATAACTACGTTGGCTCTGTGTCCAGTTCCATAATTTCTTTTACTTTTTGGTATATATGAATTGAGATCTTCTGGAAATGCTTTTCTAACAGAAAGATGCCTGAGGTCTCTATTGTTTGCATGTAATTCAGGGCCCTGTTGAGATGTTTAGGCAGGAATGAAAGGTCAACATCGAAATATTTTAATAGAGGAGCCTCCATTCTGCATTTTGAAATCTTTATTTACAGCAGAAAAAGGGAGCTGTAGGAAGTTTTCTGTGTACTGATTATGTACTAGCTGCTCTTCAAGAAAGTGTCACTGTGTGTGCAATCTGTGCAAGGAACTGTTTATGTCAAGCTTCCAGGGAAAGCCTCTCCAGTGCTGGGAATTAAATGGCTGTTGGTCCAGAAAGGAAGGAGTCAGTCCCAGCATAATTACTGAGCTTTGGGGATCTGGGGTGTGATTTGTAGCAGAGAAAGCTTCATTTTATGGTGATGTTGTTTCAGACACACAAACCACACAAACTTGGATTTTCTTCTGTAGCTACAACTTTATCAGTAGCTACAACTGTAGTTACTGATATGATTCAGGCTTGAGGATATATTTAAATGTGTCTTCTTAGTGAACACATGAGATCAGTGAGTAAGATAAGCCATGTTCCTGTAGTCATAGTCAAGTTGAACGGAGATTTCTTTTGCTAAAATGCTGGGATTTTTCTTAGACTAAAGACAGTCAAGATGATGTTAAGCATTTAATTTGAATTTGAAAATGTCTTTTTTGCACATTTTCAGCGTTGGTGTGATATCCTGGATACCTATGTTAAATGTTACTCAGAGATTATACATTAAGATAGCATAGCTTGACTATAAATGCCAAATATTTTCAGCTCTGCAATTTAACTGCAATTCTGTTAACTGATTCACTGTTGTCATAGTGGTTCTGTGGTATTAATAGACAAATCTTGGTCTTCTGTTTCTCTCTAAGCTATCTGGTCCCTGAAATCAGGGTATGCTGAAAAATAAATTTCCTTTGAATTTTCTAATTTTATATCATGTTAGGTTACATTTCCCAAGTTTTGCTTAGTAAAGTAGCTTTAACTACTTCATGTAAGTGTCTGCACCACACACAGGTTAGGAGGCTGTAGAGCTTTTTAAAAGGCTTTCACAGTGTTGCAAATGCAATGATTCCTTCCCAGCTGATTTATCAACTTGTTTTTATGACCTTCTAATTTTTATAATATACATTGTAGGGCTCCTCACTTTTTAATGTTTTTGAAATGAGGGGATGTTGCAGGTGAATTTTAAGGCATATTGCAGTGCCAAGTCCTTCAAAGCTGTTGGTGATTATTTAAATAAAAGCGCTTTTTTTGTCTTTATTAATTCTAATTGCTATCTATAGAATGTTTTATTTTCTGATACTTTTGGAGAGCCTGCTTGCTCTCTGTGCACACCTGAAGAGCAGGGATAGTAAATACCAGCAGAGAACTTCCTAAAGGTGTTGTTGGCAGAGGAGGCTCTGCCTGTGTTTAGGTATTTCTGAGGGAATTGCTTTTACTAGTGAGTTTTGTTTGATTGTGTTTTTTTGAAATAAGACCAAGCCAGCTGGGTTTTATAAAAACAAACCACACCTTCCCTGCTCTGTCTGTCCATGCAGACCTTGAATACCTGATGCACGCACGGCAACAGCTCCTGACCACAGCCAAGCGTTGGGATTCCACCTCTAAGACTATTGTTGAGTTTGAGCCTAATGAAACTACTGAATTGGAGAAGAGCCTTCTCACCAGATACCAAATCCCTCTGTCTGCTGACCAGCTGTTCACACAATCTGTCCTGGACAAATCATTGACCAAGACCAACTATCAGTCACGGCTCCACGACCTCCTTTATATTGAGGAAATAGCACAGTATAAGGAAGTTAGCAAGTAAGTGATTCCTTTATTGAAATATTCCTATTAAAATGAGGGTGGCAGCTTTTTTCATTAAAGCTATCTGCTTCTTTAAGATCCTGAGGCTTCCTGTTTCTTTAAACTGAACCTGAACAAGTCTGGGAATAGTAATGTTTGGTAAAGGTCACTAGCACTTAAATATAAATACCTGCTAATTAATTGAAAACAAACAGTGTGTATCAGTCTGTGCTTACAGTTGCAGGTGCTAAGCAGCTGTTGGACATGGTTTTCTAATTGTTTTTGTTTCTAGATTTTTGTCTGCCTATACAAAAAGATATTAATAATAGTTATATTTTTGTTTCTTTGTGAAAGTAGGTTATAGCAAATAAATATATAAAAATCTTTGTAAGAAGGGTTGAATTGTGGGTGGATCAGACTGAGCTTGTGACGATGTGGCAGCTGACTCTATTCATTTCCTAAATAGGTTGACACCCAGTTTCTGAATAAAAGTTCCTAATAAATGGCATATAATAGACATTGTTTGGTTTGTTGTGTCTTTAGGTGTTATGTACAAATTACCCAACTGGTGTAGGTGCTTGAAAAATTTGGATTAGGAAGAAGATGTGAAATTCATACTTAAATGCCTTTATGTGGACTTCTTTTCTGTCGTTTAATATTTGTGGTTAAAATTTTTTCTTGCACTCATGTGGTACTACAGAGTTTTAGAGTTTTGGAAAGTCTAAAAGATATAGCATCATTTTAGCTTAGTTTGGTATCAGATTTAGTTTTATCAATTACTTGAAGCTCCAAATCAGGAAGCCTTTTTTAAGATGAAGAACCATTCCTGGAGTTACACAAGTTCAGTTGAACCAACATTCTAAAACTTAGAAAGAAAATACTATGAGTAGTTGTATTTCCATTGCTTTTAAAGAAGAAAAAAAGGTTCAATTTCTTTTTTAAATCTCAGCTGAAGGGCAGTATTTGAGCTGTTTCTTATCTTTTATCACTGCTGCACTCTGCTCTTGAGCTGGAGTCTAACACATGGAGGAATCATGCTTGAACACTGGTTCCAGCTTACAGAAATATTCTCCATCACCCCTATTTATAAACAGGTTGACTCTTCTAAGGCCTTTTGAGACAAAAGTGGATTTAAAGTAAATATTATGAAGTGCCATTAAAACATGAGCAGTATTTCTACTGATAGAATTTTCACTTTGGGAGTTGCACTCTCATGCCTCATAGGAAACCAAAGAGCAGCAAACCTGGAGAAATGAAAGAAAAATAAGTGTATCTTGTATGTAATGCTTCCCCTTTGGACTATTTGGTGCAACAGTAATTTATTTCTTGATAAGTTAAAAGTAAGTGTTAATAATGTTCTTGAAATCTGTTTTGATAGTGTTGATGACAAATATTCTTTTGATCTTGTAGCTGACCCACTTTATTGCAACAAGGCTCAAACCAGCAGACATTTCCACTCTTCTTTGGCTAAGATCACACACTTGCTATTCTCTAGTGAAGTGTCAGGGCTGCAAGCCTGGAAATGGGCTGAGAAATCCAGATGCAAGTGGGTTGTAACACCTCTGAAGTGGTGCCACAGTGACAGTGCTGATGAGCTGTTGCACTTTGAAGGCTTTGTGAATGTACATTGTAAAAGTGGTAGGATTGGCAGCGTGGTCTTCTGACAGCACTGGAGTAACACAAGTGTCTGCAGTTCAGATTGAAGGGGATCCTTGGGTTTTAAGAATGTTGATGGTTTCTCACTTTCTAGAAGCACTGGTTCAGACTTTATGTGGAATCACCTGAATGGAACTGGACAGCATTGGGTGAAGGTTGCCGTGGCTCAAACATACCTTGAATTCAGTTATAAGGGAATTCTGGACAGTCTCAGAGAACTTTGCTTTAAAAGTGTTTATTTTCATATTTCAGGAGACATTTATACAAGTTACTCCACATGAGTATCACAAAACAGAATAATAAGGGAGTCACTGCTGTCTAATTTCCAAATGCAAACACACTTTTTTTTGAGGAAAAGCAAAGCTGCATTCCAATCTTGATAGTAGTTGGGTTTTGGAGAGTCTAAATATCTGTTCATGGTTTTAAAACTCTTCCTTCCTTCTTGCATATTGAAGAGAAAAGCAGTATATACTTGTTAGAGTGACTGGAACATTTTCTTGTATGAACTTTAACGGGTGTGAGGTGACAGACAGCTCCTTCCGTGCTCCCAGAATTACAGAGCAGATTTATCCTCAAGGCTGTGAGCACATCAAGTACTGGCTCTGATGGAAAATAAATTTGCTTTTGTCATTACTGTGTGTTCCATTGATCACTCCCCAGGCAGGTGTCCCATTGCACACCCTGAACCCTGCAGGTGTCAGTGTCACAGCAAATTTGCTGAATGTGCTTTTGCAAAGTGGCACCTGGGGCTTTGGCCAGGATGGGTTTGTTTGCCTTTGGGGAATTCATTGTTTGCATTGGTACTGGATGATTAATGATTTATGAAGTCATTCTTCATAATTATTCTGTGGTTTTAAATGTGAACAGGTTTTCTTGTAGCTGCTTCATGAACACTGCAGGTAGGCTGGCATTTGCAGTGCTTAGGAGGAAATCAAAGTTTTTGTGTTTTTTTTTATAAGCCTGACTGAAAACCTTATTTTGTAAAACCCTGCAAAGCAAGGGTGAGAGAAATGGATGAAAAATGCTTCTGATTTTTTAAAAACAAGATCCTGAGAGGATTTTGTAGTTTTGTAGTTTGCCAGAAGGTGTCAGCTTGCACAATGGAAATTGCTTGATAATCTAAAGTTGAGATTCCCTTTAGCACAGCAGATGCAGTTCAGTCATTTATGAGAACACTAACCTGTGCCTTGTCTCAGAAATGCAATAAAACTGTTTTGCAGCACGTTTTTATAAATGTGAATTTCAGCTGATACATATTCAACAGCATAGGGATCAACTTTAGGGGAAATTTCAACAAAATAAATTCACAATAGCAAATGATTGTATCTCAGTTAGAATTCCCAGCCCTTGTTACTCAGTTAAATGTTTTATATAGTGTTTTAACAAGGAGATTTGAGCTGTTTCAGATGTTGCTGACTTGGTAGCTCCTTTGGAATAGTGCATCACTTCTATAGAAGAAGGCTTGTTTTTTTGTTATGGGGTTTTTATTGGTGTGTGTGGAAATGGGAAGGATTGGGTGAATGTGTTCACTGTAGCTTGTGCAGTAATCTGTGTGGTCAGTGAGAACCAAACCCAAATCCCTGTGAGGTTCCCCTGCTTTTGGAGAGGGGAGGACTGGGAAATTCAGATCTGACAATGCTCATGTTCTGTAAAGAAGCAGCTGTTACCACATGGGGGCAAACTTGCAGCTTTTGTGCAAGATTCGTGATTTGCCAGATCTGAAAAAATATATTAGATTGGTTAGATGTTTAATTACCAAACTAAAATGTTGGATTTTATTGTTAGAGGTTTATGATTATTGATACTGCAGGGCTTAAATGAGCAATTACTAGTTTATTAGGTTAAAATAGAAATTATAAGAAGAACAGATATAAAACCAGTTTGAGTATAAAAAGTATTATAAGAAAAGAAAGTATTTTTCCAAGAGGTTTTATTTCATTTGTGAATGGTTTTTACTTTTTTCTGTAATTTGTTGCAAATTTAGGAAAAAGTTGCTGATGAGAAAAGAACTGAATGTTGTTACTCTGTCAGACTTTTTTCCCCCCTTGTTCTTTTTAAAACCAGGCAGAAGCAATCTGTTTTAAAAACATCAACACACTAGGAAGAGATTACTTTTTATTGGTGAGAGGTCAATAAAGTATGCTAATGAGTCACTTTAATGTGTTGTACATGTGACTTCTGGAAAGTGGTAACTGCGAAGGATGAATTTGTTACATCTCTGATTACAGGAGGAAACTGCTGCTAATAGGAATTCTGTGGATAGATGGTTTATAGAGCTGGGACTGTGATGCCATTCCCTCATTTCAAATAAAATTATATCATTTTAATGCCTACAATCTGATTTGTTTCAATGCATTTTAATCATTCCCTCTGAATTATAGGTATAATACCATTTACTTTTTAAGATGGAGATTGCCCTCTTTGGTGTGCAACCTGGAAGAGACAGATGGGATAAATAGGAATCTTGCTCTGTTCTTTGCCTGCTTGGCCCCCCTTGCATACCTACCATAAGATTATAGGCTGTTTAAATAGAAAATTTTACTGCTTTGGGACATATAATTCATTCACTCTAAGTTTTTATTGGTATCTAATATTTGTTTCTCTCTTGTGAGGGTTCTTTTTTTAAACTTCATAGATGTTGATTCCTTTAAAATGTGCTTTATAGGCTACAGTCAAATGGAAAAAGTGTGGATATTTGGCAGCTGCATACTTACAGAGGGCCAGTTTGACAGCACTTGTTCATACTTAAAAATTAATTAATGAAGTGAATCTTCACTCTGAACGCCTGAAATTTCTGAGAGAATCTGAGAGCATTTTTGTGCACTGACTCGATGCTTTCTCACTTAGGTTCAACATAAAAGTGCAATTGCAGATTGTAGCAAGCTTCATGCTCACTGGTGTTTCTGGAGGTGCAAAATATGCCCAAAATGGACAACTCTTTGGCCGCTTTAAGCTCACTGAGACGCTTTCTGAAGACACTTTGGCTGGACGGCTGGTGATGACCAAAGTCAATGCTGTTTATTTATTGCCTGTCACTAAAGAAAAGTCAGCACAGACCCAAGGAACCAAAGAGAAGGTTTATGAAGCAGCTATTGAGGAGAAGACAAAGGATTATATCTTCTTGAGGGTATCCAGGGAATGCTGCGAGGAGCTGAATCTTCGGGCAGATTGTGAAATGCAGGTAGGTCTGGGTGGAGGTGGTTGTGCTGTCAGAACTCTTGGCCTTGTGTTTGTTTTGCCTTCATAGTTCATCTGCTTATTTCTGACCAAATCTGAAATTATCTCAGATTAAGGTCACTGGAATTGCCTGGAATGAATGCATTTTCACCCAGGGTTTATCTCATCCCATTTATTTTGTTTTGGGGAAACATATGCAAGAATCCCGATGTCTTAATTTAACATGGATAATTGGTCTGGGAAGACTTATGTTGTTCTGAGCTCTTGGGTTTGTGTTTGGTTTCTTAAAACAATAATTAAACTTACTAATTGATTGTATTTGAAACTTGACTGGAATGCAAAATGAGCTGGGGCTTCAGGAACTGGCTAATTTTTCCTTGAGTGTCTTATAAATCTTGGCCCGAGGCAACAGATCTATTCTGCATTGGAAATTTTTTGTAAAGTTGTTTGTAAAATCATTTAGTACTTTATATGTTTATCACTGAACTGGTGGTCAGATTCTTCAAGCATTACCTATATTTGAATGAATTTTAATTATGAGGATTTTTTTATGATTAAGTATTAACCAAAATTTTGGAACGCGATCCTCAGTTTAGGTGTGAGGAGGTTGTAGTTTGGATGGAGAGTTTTTGATAAAGGTGCTGGAAGTTTTGTGGAGAGTTTTTGTTAAAGGTGCTGGAGGTTTTGCTGCTCTCTCTCTAGTAGAGTTCATATTCCCTATGTGATTGTCAAAACACTGATAAAACTGCTTTGATTTCTGTGGATTTTGGATAAGTTGGGTAGTTTCTTTCCTTTTTCTCTTATAATTAGTCTCAAAAACTTGCTGGTGCCTTGTTTACCCACTGTTCTGGCTTGACTATAATAAATTCACATTTCTGCTTTTATCAGGTAAACCATTCATAAAGGTGGAGTGGAGTGAACTTTAAAGCGCTGTGGCTGCTGCCACGCTTCTTTTTGGAGTGGTTCCTCTGTTCTGGGTCCTGCTCTGTGAACCTGGCAGTGGATTAACTTCCTTTCCCACTGTTTTCTGATTGTGGAATGCATATTAAAGCAGATTACATGCCTCTCCTTCCCAGATGGAGTCTTCCCACTTCCTCATTCAGTACTGTGCAGCAGCAAATAAAACTATTTGATTCCACCCATGCAGCGTTAAAAGCAAAACAAATCACAAGCTGTTAAGAAAGTGGTGAATGCAGGTAGATAATAGGAGGTATTTAATGCCAGGCACCTTGCTTGGTCTCCCAGAAGGGGCTGCTAAAGTGTCACCCAGATGAGCATCACGGTTTTTCTGCATTTAAATTACCCTCGTTAGGTTGTGTGGTCTTTTGTCAGCCTTGGATCTGTCTGGGCAAAGATATTTTCCTTGGATAGATCAAACCATGAGTTTGGGACCTTTGCCATTTGAGTGGCAGTCTTTGCCAAAGCATCTGCAGGATGTTTTTGGGGACAAATCCGGGCTGAGGAGGGATGGGTGGGACGGAGCTTGGGAGGAGCTCGAGGTGCCCCATGGGGCAGGATGAGCTGTGCTGTCACTCCTGAGCAGTGCCAACCCTGCTGTGCAGAGTGGGTCTGAGGGGCTGGGTGGCACAAATTGCACAGGGTGGGAAAAGAATTCTTGAAATTTCATGTGTCCTATTTAAGAAAAGTTTTCTTAGCAGTTCCAAACACCTCTGTGAGCTGCGTGCTTAACGCTGTCAGATTTGTTGCTGCCCTTGTCTTCAGACTTATGGTTGTACTTTTGCTGTAAAATGTGATAGTCAAGATGAATATTTAATGTCCCTGTATCTGCCAGAGATGGAAAGTTAATGGCTACACTCTGCAGGGATACGAGCAAACGTTTATTTACAGCAAAGCTAGTGTTGATTTTACATGCTACATAACGATACGAACACTGTAATACTGAAATAAGAGTAGGAAAAAGAAAATGCTAATTTACAAAGCCTTTTGAAGGAGATGATCTGCAAGTAGTAATGATACTGGTACTCCAGAGTGATCCCTGTGGTGGGAAGGGGTTTTGTGGGCAGATAAAGGAATGTCAGGTACAACAAGTAGTTATATCTAGAAGAATAAATTATTCCTCTGTATGAGGAATTCTCGTCCAGACGGGAAGGTTTCTGAGAGAAGTTTATATGGCTTTGAAAAAGAAGTGATCACTTTTCTTTTCCTTCATTCTGTCCTTCCTTTTGAACTGTCAAGGACTTCTTAAAGTTTTTTTTATAAGTTGTCAAAAAAGATAATTGTCAAAATATATTCTAGTATTGCTTTGTGTTTGTTGAACTTTCTGGTTGGTAGCACTAATTACCATAAGATTAAAGTGTGGTTAAGTGAGAATGGGCTAGCATGAAATCAGTGAGTGCTAGAGGAGAAAATGGCTAGATCTGAGACCAGGTTGTGGGCATGGGGTTACATTTGGAATGAGTCACCTCCACAGGCTTCTCATGAGGGGCTGCACCTTCAGTTGGGATGGTGCTGATGGACCAGATTCAGCTCATCTTTCCTCTGGTTCTGTTCTTCTCATCTCCTAATTGGTAGGACAGAAGCAGCCTCTGTCAGGTGGTTGTGAAATCTCTCCGTACAGGTGGCCATAGAAATTGTTAAATAATTGATACTTCCAGGTAAATGAGAGGTGCTTTTCCAGACAGGTTGCCATAATGTGGCTGCTGTTGGTAACATGTTCACACTCACTGTAAATCTCAGCAAGAGACTTATTTACTCCTATTTAATAAAAAATGCTTATTAGATTTGTAACATGGTAATTACATAAAGTGACAGCAGTGCTTTGGAAATAAACCTAAAAATGTGTATTAGTCTCTTGAAGTTCTTCAGCAGCTTTTGGTGTTTTTATTCTGGTTTTTATTAGTGCAGCTCTGTGTCAAATTTTGTCTAAAGGCTTCTGTTCTGTTGTGAACGTGGAGTTCTTTGGCATAATACTCTGATCAGATTCATTTGTTTCTGGAGACATTAATTATTGCAAATTTAAATACGTGTAAATGATAATCTGAGTGAACTGTTTTTATAAATAATTTCCCCAGGAGCTGATTTTATCCCTTGTTCAAATTTAGAATGTACTTCTTTTCTCTTTACCCCTTCAGTGTGTGTGTATATGTCAACTGCTTTCACTATCCATTGTTCCGTTCTGAATTGAATCAGGAATGTTAAGTGCTCTGTGTGATGTTTCTGGCTTTGTACCAGAATTTATGTTGGCAATATCTTTTATTTACTAGCATTGAAACACCTGTAATTGAGAGAACAAAAAAAGAATCTATTGGTAAGCCGCTAATTGTTAGAAATTAACTTTTGGAGAGTCCTAATAATTGAACAAAAATGACAAGTTATGCTATTCCAGAGTGTTTGACTAGAAATAATGTTTGGGGTTTATCTTTGCTGATTTATGTCATCTGTTGATCTGGTAAAATTTCTGGTCTGACATTTTATTAAGGTTGTTCTTACAATAAGAGATGAAAGCTTTTATTTGTAAAAACAATGTTTTAGGACAATAATATTTTCCAGGAGTGTGTTTTGTATTTAAAAACAAAAATCCCAAGAACGTTTTCCCTTCAATTTTTTTTTCTGAAAGTACAGTGGAATCTAATCTTAAAAGTCAAACAACAAAATTAAATTAAAGAAAATGCTGTATTTATCTTTGATTCAAAACAACAACAACAAAAAAGCAAGATAATTTTATCACAGATCTTTGGATTGAATGCTGTTTGCTGTTTTCTTCTGAGAGCCAGTGGTGTGCAGGAAGATAAAAATGTATCATATACAGCAAAGTCTAATGAGCATTTTCTGAATGAATCCTTTTTGTTCACCTCTCTGTTTATTCATTGGTTTGTTGTGCAGGTTGAACTTCAGTTCCAGCTGAACCGCTTACCCCTCTGTGAAATGCATTATGCCTTGGACAGGATTAAGGACAACAGCATTTTGTTTCCAGATGTCAGCATGACTCCCACCATACCCTGGAGTCCCAACAGGTACAGGAACACTTCAAAATCAAAGACTGGGTGGGAATGCAGCACGGAATTTCTCAGAGCAGATGGCTGAAATCTGTCCTGGAACAGGAAACAAGCCATGCTCCTCATTAGTGCTGAGGGCTCCAGAGGAGGGAGGGAAACTGTGCTAAATAAAACAAGAGGAATGCTCCTCCCAGGGCCAGAACCCACTGAGGGGGGGCTGAGCTGGGCGTTTGGAGGCATCACAGTTCTACTGTGGCTGCAAAAAACAAACCTGCTCCTGTTAATTTCTGTGCTGCTGGCCTCCTCTGAGAACATTATCCTTTTTAGGCATGTCAGTGCCAGTTCCAAAAGTGCTGTGCAGAGTCCTGTTTGCAAGGGCTGATCCAGGAGCACTTGTTGAGCTGCAGTGAGCTCAGATTTGAACATATCTCAGAGGGTGTGCTCATGGAAGGTGTGGCAATAACCCTTAAAGGACCAGCCCTGCACTTGCAAGCAGCTCAGAGATTCTTTCTATACATGTCTCACAGTTTCCTTTATGAAATTATAAACCCTTGTGTTATATAAATACTTCTAGAGAAACTTAAGGCTGATGCAGTGATGCAGTGAAAATAGTTTGTCTGGAAGAGGAAGCTTAGTGAGGAGAAATGTGAGGCTCTGTGGCTCATGGAATATGGTCAGTACTCTTGCTCTTGATAAGAGAGGCATGAGATTCTGTGCTTGGAGACCAGGGAAATGAGAGGAATGTGGAACTGATAGTCTGTACAGCCTGGGAGGAGTCCTGTGGGGTCTTGAAGGTGAGAATTAAGAGTGTGATTGTAATGCAGGACAAATCAGGAGATAGCCCAGGCATTAAAAGGAAAATTATCAGTTAGAAAGCTGAGACAGTGAGATGTTGTAAGGCAAAAAACACTGGAAAAATTGTAGTTTGTCTCTTGAAGTAAGAACAGATCCAGTACAAGGGTGAGATCAGTGTTCTGGTGGGATGATCACTGTGTGCATCAGAGCTTTGACAGTACTGAGAGGAAGAAGGGAATGGCTTCTGTTTAGAGTTACACTACAAAGCTAATGGAGGTCAGTGGCAATCTGTTCACTGGCTTAATTAGGTTTTGAGTGAATCTTACAAGGAAATAGTGTTTAAGAATAGTTTGGAAGTAAGCAGTGATTTCAATAAAAAGGAGGCAAGTCAAGTAGGATGGGACTTTTATCTTCTATATATGTACCAGTTGCAGTTGATATGTTGGTGTAATGTTTTGTATTTTTTGTATGCATAAATAAAACATAATAATTATAGTTCAGTATAAGGCAGTTCCATCTGGTGGCTTGATTTGTCCTTCCTTAAGAATCAAACTAACTCCAAACTGTCTTTCCTGTTTTTCTTCTATTTCTGTTTTATGTCCCTGTTCCTTTCCTGTATTTCTTAGTTTCTTGCCAGCTTGTTGTTCATAGGCAAAATTCAGTCAATTCCCTCTTGATCTTGCTCCCTGTTGCTAACTACTTCTGAACAGAAACTTTCCCAGGCTGTAAGAAGTGTGGTGCTTGTACCAAAGCAGATCACATTACTAAAGTATGGCCATATGTGCAGCAGTGACAGGTGTTTTTTACTATGCATGCCTACTTTTAAATCTGTCAGTGGGAATATTAAAAACTCTGTCTAGAAATCTTTAACTTCTTATGCTCATTGGAATTTTCTGAAAGCATCTTCCTCCCAGTGCTGGCATCACTGGCTGCTTACAGCAAAAATGATTTTTTGACTGCTTTTTCATTAGAGGTATGTGCCCTGATGATCTTAAAAAAAAAAGTAAAGAGATGTTTGTAGTTAATTGGTAGCCAGTAGTTTTTAAATTTGATTTTAGATCACTTCTGCCAAGCTCTGGGGTTGTATAACTATTTACTTTTAAAGTTGACTGTGTAAATGGTGCTGGGAAGAAACATAACTAATGGAACTGTTACTTGCATGATAATAGTAGAAAAATAATTGTGTGTTTATCTGCTTTCGTTATCAGGGAATGGTGCAGTATGACCTTCTTCTAAAATGTGTGCTCTGCAGTTGTTAACTGTTGTTAGGTGGGATGATGTAAATTGAGAATAGGTTGAACCCCACCCCTCATTGATTTATTGCAAATAGCAAATTTTTTATGATTAAAGCATGTGATTGTTTTGCTAGAACTGTTGATTTGTTTCGTGTGCCTCAGTGACACAATCCATACAGCAGCTCTGGAAAGGCTCTTCCATTTCTTCAACGCTTTTGAAATCATCCCTCATTTAATTTCAGCCTGACAGTGGATGGTGAGGGCTCCTGTTTGTAACCTGTGTGGCTCTTTTCGCAGACAATGGGATGAGCAGTTGGACCCTCGGCTGAACGCGAAGCAGAAGGAGGCTGTTCTGGCTATCACCACCCCGCTCTCCATACAACTGCCTCCTGTTCTTATCATCGGTCCCTATGGGACAGGAAAAACCTTCACTCTGGCTCAGGCAGTCAAGCACATCCTCCAGCAGCAGGACACCAGGTGAGAGGGGGTGCTGAGCACAGAGGATGGGAGTTTTGGCTAAAATTCAAGTCTAAGGTAGAAATACAGAATTTCCACCCAGCTTAGAAACCAGTAAACCCAAACCACCCGTCATTGTTTGGGATGATGAAGTAATTTTATAATCGTGGCCTGCGTTTGCCATTTAGAAGAAAACTAATTAAGATGGAGATTATGTAGAATGGCTGTGATTTGCTTGGCATGGGAAGTTTTGCAGCACGGTAGATAAGAAAAGCTGGTCTTGAAAATCAAGTCTAGATTAAGAATTACAAAATGATTATTGAATATGTTTGATAACTGATAATTGAAGGGTTTGAGCTGAGGGCTGAATCATGGGAAGTGCAGTAGGTCAGTGAGTAGTTCCATGAAGAGGAATGTGCAGGAAGATGGCCACTGTTTCCTTTTTTTTGTATTGTACTGCTTTGAATTGTTTTCTGTTTCTTCATTGCTTTTTTATTTGCATCCATTTATTCCAGCAGGATTCTCATTTGCACCCATTCTAATAGTGCTGCTGATCTCTACATAAAGGATTATTTACATCCATATGTAGAAGCAGGCAATCCCCAGGCAAGACCTCTCAGGTATTTTTTAAAGGCTTATTATGTATCTATAAAATACTAATCTTAAGAAAAGGTGTCTATGAAGAAAGGTTTAATGAACTTTTAAAACATAAAAGCGTATTGGCATTACCAGCAGTGCTTTTAAAAACAGCCTAAAAGGAACGTGAAGTATTGTAACATAATTTTTGGTCATTTGTTAAATAAAAATAAAGACATCCTTTTTTAAGCTTTTATTATTCTGTTGATAAATGTGTCTTTCCTAATGAGCAAACTTTTGATACGCTCCTCTAAAAGCTACTATGATAAGATAAAATGGACTTTAATTGTATTTTAATTTCTGAAAATTTTGACTCACGATTGCAAGGCCAATTTGGAAACTGGGGCTCCCCACCTGGCTTCTTGGAGAAACATTTAGAGAATTGTGTGAAAGTAATTTGGCCTCTTCTGATGAATCTGTGTGAGGTGATTTTGTGTGTTGCAATGTACTAACCATTGGTGTTTTGGGGAAATTGGTTTAGGAAATAAAGAAGCGGAATCTTAAGAGCAAGGAGGGTGAACTTGCATGGAAATAGTTAAGGAGGATTTATTTATGGGCATAAATCTGCTCCTGGGAACTTTTTGCCCAATAAACACAATGTATACTTTATACTGCTAACTTGGTGTGTGTGTGTGTATACATATATATATATATACACACACACACTCTCATATACATTTATATTAAATTATGGGCATCATTTTCTGAATGCCAGTGGGTGAATTTATAATATTACTAAGAAAATGACTCTGTGTTTACTTGCTAGCTATTTAAAGCCATCATGGACTTACATTTTATGCAATGTCAGTAAAGCCAATTAAGTTATGTGGAAGGGCTACATTTGCAACAGGTGTAAATTCTCTTAGGTCTGTTGGCTTTGGTTGCCATGTGACATTTTACAGACCCTGAGGGTCTGGCCAAGGAAAAGGAGGCAGTGTTATTTTTTACAAGTTATCTGGTTGTGTTTTAACACAGATTGTCTTACTGTGATTTGTAAAGCACTTTGGGATGAAAAACATTATGGAGTCTTCATTTTCTGAAGGGAAAAAATATGTAATTGACCCTTTTGGGAATATTGAAATGTGATTTAACAGTGCAAGGAGTTAAATGCAGTTTTATTTATTAAATACAGTTTCCAGGTTTTTGCTGCCTTGTTTTCAACGGTGTAGTCCAGTCTTAGAAATATGAAAACCATAAAAAGTGCTATTTTTCCTATAAGTTTATGTGCATATTTGCCATGAGTCACAGCACGTAATTTAAAAGCCCCTGAATATTTGAATTTAGGTTTAATTGTTGTAGTATTTGTTATGAAGCCTTCAGAAAGTGTTGCTGTAGATTGTCTGATGCTGTTCAAATAGTCAGGACACCTCTATAAAAAATTGAAGTTTAAGAAAATGGAGGCACTCTGGAGTTGTGTATATATGTTAATGGATCCACAAGTATGTATGGTTCAAGTAAAAAATCTGACAGATAATTGTTGTTTGAGCACAAAGTGCATTAACCTGCACTGGCAGGAGTTAAAGGTCAATTTTTCTGAGTCCAAACTGGAGTTGTGTGAGATTCCCAGTTCAAAATTATTTATGGATGTACCTCCCTTATTGACTATTGTAAAGGTGTATTTTGAAATTAAAATCATTACTGTTAGATTAAACAGGGGGATCTGAGCCTCTTGCAGTATTTTAAAGGACACATCAAGTGGAGCAGAAGCAGTTAATTATTCAAGGTAGATGTGCTGCTTGCAGAGTTCGTTGTGTTTCTAAATAACTGAACACTTTGCTGTAGATTTTATCCCTTATTTGCTCTACAAGTGATGAGTTGGCTTAGTGGGGAACAACAAATATTTTATAATATTTATGTTGTTTTTAAAGAAGGAAAGCTAAATTATTTAACATTTTGTACTGAAAACCATGTAGATATTTCTGTGGGTAAGATGTACATTAAATAAATCATCCTGTCAGTAATGTGACATGAAAGTTTGAAAAGTAGAATTTGTGGGGCATTCTGTTAAAAATCATGTTATAAATTTGTATTTTCTCTTAATAACTCCCTATGCCCTTTGGAAAACAAAAAGTCAGAGTGAACAGTGAGAATTTATGTTAAATCTAACTTCTGCACCTAAATGAAATACCAGTGAAGCCTGAAGGGCCAAATTCTCATAGTCCTGATGCTCATAAACAAATTATTACCCAGAAAAAAGCTATGCCCCTGGGTTTGGTTAGATGAGTCAACTGTATTAGGGACACACTCCAAAACCTGCCTTTTACTGGAGAAGCTTGACACTGAAACAATTTCATATACTTATTTAAATGAATGCAGAAATCTTTCTGAAGGAAAGAAACCAAACCCAAGCTACAGCTGGGAGGAGAAAGCCTCGATTAAGTGCTGCTGTTTGATGGTGAGACACCTGATTTTTAGTGTGCAGGAGCAGCCAGGCACCTTTAGATGGTGAGTCACAGCTGTTAGAGGGAGTAATTGGCTCCTAATTTGTATATTCTTTTACTCTGTGGATGTGCCTGTCTCCATCAGCTGCTAGAACCTTCTGGAGGTGGATGCTGAGGTAGGAGAGCACTGGAGCAGGAGAATTCAGATTATCAGCCTCTCCTAAAAACTCCAGGAAGCAGATAGCAGCAGTTCCTCTGTATGTTGCTGGGCAGTGGTTGAGGTATTATTTTAATATTAATTTTGTATTATTTTACTTGCATATTTCAGATTTAGTTGTTTTCATACACTGGTTTTATATGGAATACTAAGGGGGAAGGAAAGAGGTTGATACAGCCTTTATCTGTATATTGAGTATTTTTATTTATTCCTAAGCATGTTCTTGCTTAGGAGTAAATAAAACTAATATCTTCAGTTCAGCAGTGTCAAAAAAATAAGTTGGTTCTGTTAAAAATACCTCATTGAAACCCCTTCAGTTCATTTTTTTTACTACTTTGATCATAACATCTATGTGTAAGTCCTGCATACGTCCTGGAACCAGGTAGCTTTAGTATGTGACTGCTAGCTAAGAATTATTCAGGTATTAAAAAATAATCCATAGGATCCAGAGTTGAATTAAAAAAGAAAGGAAACAGCAACCCAGACCAAAAACCCCCAGCAGGTGTTAAAAGACTATTGCCTCTTTTTCCAAATAAGTTCTTGTATTGAAAATGGAATTAATTCATCTTATCAAAGGCTAGTTTGGAAAATAAATGACTCTTCTGCCAGTTACTTTTTTCTTGAAACTCTGGCTTCCATCTTATCTATCCTTAAAGGAAAAAGGGATTAAAAAAAGAGAACTTTCAAGTTGTAGGACAGGTTTTTCACATGTTTTCTGCATCCCAAGGAACATAATTGTTTGTGAGAATGAGCCTCTTTGGAGATGGATCTAAAGTAATGGAAGAGGGAAATCAGGGGCTTTTAAAGTTTTTTTTAGGCTTCTTGGGACTAGCTAGATTTCTTTGTTTTAATAGTCTCTTAGCAGAGGCATGAAATTAGCCTGCTAGATTCCTTTCCCCCCGAGTTTCTGTGCTCTTTTTACTCGAGGGATTTCATGTGAGAAGTAACAGCACAAAAGCTGAGGAGGTGGGATGTACCCAAGAAGGATTTATTGGAGCACAGCCAGAAGGGGAGAGTCCTCGCCTTTCTATTCTGGACTGAGAGGAGTCAAGTTCAGAACAGGGAAAAGAAGTTTTGAAGACCTGAGTTTAAGTCCCCACTCACTCACTTGTAAGGAGTCATCAGAAGTCCCTGTTGTAGGACAGGAGGGCAAAGGAAACTTTTTAGCCTCCCTCAGAGGTTCTGACTCCAGACTCCCCCATTACTATATTTTAGAAGTGTATTTACAGTGGCTAAAAGCAATCCCAGCCTGGAACTACCTGATTTGACTGACATTTAGTTGAAATAGTTGGGGAAAATTTCTTTTTTGTTGCCATGGCAGGGAAGATGATGGAAACACAGGTCAGCTGATAGCTTGTGGTATTCTTTGGCTCATTGGCTGGAGATGCACAGAAATTAAGGCTTTTTTTTAAGTATCCAGGTGCCACACTTAGAAAAAAAGGTGGGCTGAATTTCCAAAGGAAACGCAGATTCCTTGCATGTTAACTAAGCATTAAATATAATCAGTGCCTTAGTTTGCAGAAGATTGAGCCCCTAATCTATAATCTTTTGGGATTTCCATTTTGAGGCAATGCTTCATGTATGTGCCAGCAATTTCACTGTCTGTGGTTTGGGTAAACCTTAACCTGCAAGGTTTTCATTTCTCCAGAATTAAAGCCTTGATAAGAGGCATGTGATAGAAAACAAAACAAACAAAAAAAAAAATCTCTCTTGTAAGCTGTGGCTGGCTTTGGGTTCTGTGCCTGCAGCTTTTGCCCACTTTGTACCCAAATAATAATAAAATGTACTCTGGGTACTAATGACAGTTTTGATTAGTAATCACCTGACTCTGCTGGTGTTAAGGGACTCTGCTCATGCAGGTTTAAGACTAAACATTTTAGAAATTTAGTCTTTTGTTTAATCAGAAGTTAAGGATGTGTTGCAGGGTGAAATGTTATGATTTGTGTTAAGCTGGTAAACCCCATTTTTGTAATTGGTTCTTGCAACTTTGAGGGAAAAACACCTAATAATGAAATTATGGGTGATTATATTAGCCCGAGTTGCACCTGAGAAAGAAAGTCCTTGTTCAGTGAGGCTTAACTTCTCTAATGGCATTTTCGAAGTAGTCACATCTGTCAGGTGTTTTTATGCCAGTGGTGAATAATAGCTCTGGGATACCTATTTGATCTCACATCAAAATAAAAGAAATTAATGGGTAAGCAGCAATGCAGTTTGAAATGCTGTCAGCCAATCTGTGAGTCACCCACAGTTGAATTTTTGTAATAAAAGACAGTGCATGGTATAATAATGTCTAATAACCATAATATTTTGCATTTCAATAGCACCTTTCATCCAAGAATCTCAAAGTGCTTTACAAACATAAACTCCCAATAAACTCAGTAATGCTCACAGTACTCCTGTGAGGTGGTGGGTAAGTATTACCTCAGTTAAGGTTGGGAAGGTGAAGTACATAAAAGCTGAGGATAGAAAAGCTGGGATAAGTGGAGCAGGGGTTATTTTGCTCCCTTGTTGTAGGTGTTAGGCCATGACTTGGTGTAATAACAGTTTATCAAATAAAGTTCATCCATTTGATAGCTGAGAAGAAATAAATATCTGGGGGTAACATCAGAAGCCTCTTGTTCTGAGAATGACTCAGGAGTGTGGGGGTTGTTTCTGCACTGAACCCAGTTTTACCTGGAGTTACCTTTGGTCTCCAAGTGTGGATTTGCCTTGGTTATGTTGTCAAATAAAAAGTCATTCAGGTACTGAAGTGCTTTTGCATTTCATTGTGTCTAAAGTGGACGTTGTATCTTCTCAAACCAGATTTATTCTAATCCTGGTACTCGTTTCTCTCACATTACGTGGAGCTCAGCTGTAATTTTTAGACGTGGGTGGACATGTGATATCCAGAGTCCAGCCAGTGCAATCATGCTCTGCAATTAGGTGCATAATTACACTTTTCCAAACCCTTTATTCATGATTTGGGATTTGAACTATGGGTGCAGGAGAAATAAAATAATGAATAGATAAATTGAACAGCATTAAATCCCATATTTAGAACTGAATTTAATTAGTTTCATCTTAATTTGCTTTGGAAATAGATTTAAAAAACTTTAATTTCAAACTTTAATTTCTGTACAATAGCTTCTTGTAGTTTAAATGTTCTACTTCGGATTTATAGTTCTTGATTGAGATCTTAGTGGTGTGGAACACCTGATGGAGGTGTCACAAGGCATTTTTATCCAGCTCCTTGCTGGATGTGTTCACCCCTGTGGAGTTTCCTGTACTCTGTGTTCTGAGGCACAGCCTTTGTGTCTTCTGTGTTTCTCTCCCATGTAGCTAAACTGGCTGTAACCCCTTCCTGAGAAAAATTCATCACTGATCCCAAGGGATGGTGTTTAAAATGACCTGATGTGTCATGGAAGGGGTCTGACACCCAGTCAATGTCCTTATATTTTAGACTCCAGCCAAATCTCTGGCACTGTTTTCCCATTCTTTAATCCAATGTATCACGGTTACTACCCTGTATGATAAAAAGATGAATCCACCTCAAGCTTGGTTTGTAGAATTCAGGCAACACAGGGGATGGGTGGAAGGAACAACAGGACTTCAATGTATTTCATATATCAGCTGCAGTGGCTGGGATGTGCAGATCACTGTCAGTTCCACACTCTGGCCTATAGTTACATTTTAGGTCAGGAAATACTTATTTTAAATGAGTTTATTGTAAGTTTAAAATTAAACAGGCATTTATATGAGGATCACAGGACATAAGTATTTGAAGATTTTATAGATTTCTATATGTGAATTAAAACCTGCTTACTGTTCATGTGTGTAAAACTGCACTGCAAAAATAGAAGGTGAATCCAAGACATTTTAGCATGTAATTCTGCATAGCTGTGACATTTTGCTTCTTGAAGATGATGTTTATTTACCAGAAAACAGAATATTAGTGTTTGAAATATTGGAAATATTAGACTGTCACTGTGTTCAAAGCTCATGGAAAATAAGCCCCTTTTTCTTTCCTAGGGTATATTTCCGAAATCGCTGGGTAAAGACTGTTCACCCAGTTGTGCATCAGTACTGTTTGATTTCAAGCACACATTCCACCTTTCAGATGCCACAGAAAGAAGACATTCTTAAGCAACGAGTAGTAGTTGTTACTTTAAATACATCACAGTATCTATGTCAGCTGGATCTTGAACCAGGTAAGAGAATTTCTAGACAAAAAGTGTCCGTGCTTGGGAAATATCTTTCTCTTGCCAGTGTTACTCCCTTACCCAATTCTTAGAATTATTAAAAAATAAAGTAAACAATGATAATCTTAAAATCTCTTTTGTTTTTTTATGAATAAATGTTTATTACAAAGCTGTAAACTGCTGGCATTCCAATTAGCCTTTTGCTTGTTCTTTTTTTTTCTTAAAAAAACAAATGAAGAAGCAGTACTATGTATGATCTGGTGTTTCTAAGTTTCAAGAGGGAAAATTCTGTTTAAGATTCTGACTTTGAATATTATGCTCATTAAGGTCATTACTCAGTGGAGCATGTAAGCATAAATAACAGAGAGCTTTTTCCCCTTGTTTTGTGAATTGTTTAGCTTTGCAAACAACTCCCACACATACAAGCCCTATCTTTGTTAACATGATACATTTAGGGTTGTTTTCTAAACTGAAATATATTAGACTGATTTTTTGGGGCAGAGGCTGCTTAGGGTTTATTATTTTCCTGATCTCCAAATTGAATCCATCTGCTTTTTGGAGAACATGGAATTTCTGTACATCAGTTGTCAGGGTTAGTTTTTTATGGCTACATTTAAGCATTTGTTGCAACAGAGAAAACTAATATGGAATTTATGGTAAATATTTTTGGGTCTTTAGATAGAAATAGCTGCTTTGTTTGGCAGCGGACTGTGTACAGTCATGCCGTAGCAATGTGTGTGCAGCTGTATGAAATTTGTATTTTCCAAAGAAAATTGCTGCATTTTTATGTATGTAATCTGAAATGG
Source organism: Cettia cetti (assembly GCA_013401135.1). Lineage (NCBI taxonomy): Eukaryota > Metazoa > Chordata > Aves > Passeriformes > Sylviidae > Cettia > Cettia cetti. Next base: position 48,782 of record VZUI01035541.1, on the reverse strand, counting down.
ATGGTGCACTAAGTCCTCTAATACTCTGTTTTAAACTTTAATATATCCCAGACATCAGTGTCTAAAAACACTTCTATACCCATCTTGAGTTTAGATTTCATAAAATATAAGTCTACAATGGCCAAGTTTTTTTTGAAGTGCATGTTCTGCAGTGCATAGATTCCCACCAAACCTGTGGTCCAATATTATCATAAGATTGAATTTAAATTTTCCTTCAACTTCTGTTCCTTTTTTCCCCCCCAACATTCCTTTAAGCCCATAACCAGCAAAGTGCTCAGGTATGTGTGCAATTTTAATGGGAAATTTAGTATATAAGGTAGTCACTAGGACTCAAGTACATGAGGAATTCCTTGTCATTGTCACTGTCCAAAGCTCTTCAAGTCTCATGGTGGTGAAATGATTTTCAGTTTTGAGAAACCTCCTGAGGGATGGTCTGCCAAGAGATATTTCCTCTTGGTGTAAGGAGGGCTCAGATAAAACACGTTTAATTTCATGTGTATCACAAGAAGGAGGCAGACCTGGGGGCTCCTGCTAATGCCACTGGCAGCCAGGTGACTGCTGTTGGTCATTTGATGAGTTTGAAAATTGTGTGGTTTTCAGTAGTTGCTAGAAATTAATTTGTGTAAGCCATGCTTTTTTTTAATTTTAGTTTTGGTTACTATCAGAATATGGAATGTTAAGTTCCAGTTTTTGTTTTGTTATCAATGTTCATTTTATCATATTTCAAGTTTCATTTATTTGCTGATATCTCTGTTTTATAGGGTTTTTTACACACATTCTGTTAGATGAAGCTGCTCAAGCTATGGAGTGTGAAACGATTATGCCTCTAGCATTAGCTAATAAAAACACAAGAATAGTCTTGGCTGGAGACCATATGCAGGTAAGAACTATGCAATTTTTGAGTATGACATACATATGTATAATATTTGTATTTATCTATTTAAGTTATTTTTCTGCACCAAACCATAGAATAGATGGGGAAGCCAAGGAGAATTCCATGGATGTTATTTGAGTAAGATATGAGGATATTTATTACAGTCAGGAGCTTATGACTGACATTCCCTGTTGATTTTTACAAGAATTCAAGAATATGGAGAATTAGGATTGACAGAACTTTACATTTTTTATTAGAAGCATCTAATCTGGTGAAGATTTGAACAAGTGAGAAATGGGAAACTGAAACTAGCCAGTGCTTTAATGTTTCTGTAAAGTGCCTGGGAGCTGCTTGGTTTGGAGAGTTTAAAACACTGATTATGCCTGTCATTTTGCAGCCTGTAGGCATGAGAAAGCATGCTTGGAAGAGTCAGCTTTACTTGCTTTATTGATTTAGGCCAGATTTATTTGTTTTTACAGATTTGCCTTTAATTCTCACAGTAGCATTAGAGTGGATGTTTGCTTTGGTACAGTAGCAAACTGAATGGTGTTGCCACTTATGATTTAATTCTACTGGATAATTTCAGTGATATTAGTAATGCCAAGGACTGGGGAAGTGCTTTTTAAATACTGCACTCAAAATGCTTTTCAAGAGCTTGGAATTTTTACTTCAGGCTTGATCTCATCAGCCCAGCTGGGTGGAGGAAGTCCTCCCTGGGCCGGTGTGTCTCAGGCTGCTTTGTAGCCCAGGGTCTTACAGAAGATCCTCTATCACGTGTCCAGTGTTTAGTATTTAGCTGAAGTGAAACTCAGAATCTGAATCATAAGAATTCAGAATGACAAAATAGATTGGTTTTATTTCTACACTTGGAAATTGTATTTTAAAAATCTCATTTTCATTATCTTTGGTTCTATTTTTCCTGCCATAATAGATGGTGTTTTTATTGTTAAACAAGCCCAGTAGGCGTTTAATATAACAGTAAATAGGTCACTGGGTTTTTGTTTTCTCAACATTTTTATTTAACTTTTTAAATGCTACTAAAATTTCTTTATTTTCTGATTTGAACTATTTGTGGTAATAACTTAATTGTAAAAGTGGTTGTCAGAATAATGGTTTGAAGTCATTCTAAACACAATTTGGAGTTAAACTTAGATAGAAGGGCTCTTTGCATAGTTACTGAGTATTTTATTGTTCCTTTAAGACCATGCTGGTCTTTTGTTACTTTTCTGGTAGGGAGGAGCATTTCTGTGGAATAGCCATGGTCTGTGTCTTCCAACGGTGAATGTCCACTGAAAGGGAGGTTTCATTTTTGGTTTGATGCAAATTCCTATGTTGGGAGCATGAAATTCCGAGTCCACCCATTTAGTTACGTTTTCTTTGTGTGTGTGTGTCTATTACAGCTCAGTCCTTTTGTCTACAGTGAATTTGCCAGGGAGAGAAACCTTCATGTTTCCTTGCTCGACCGGCTCTACGAGCACTACCCTGCCGAATTCCCGTGCAGGATCCTGCTGTGTGAGAACTATCGCTCCCATGAAGCAATCATCAAGTAGGTGTGAACTTTTTCACTGTATCATGTGCTTCTTCTGACTGCTGCGAGTGAACAAAAGAGCCAAGCATGGCTGAAGGGTTTCTGTCATGAAATCTTACTTGTTTTCAAGTTAATTAGTAATTCTGTGTTGTAATTTGGTCTCCTAGAGCAGCTGCCAGGGCTGTGGGACAGACCCCTCATTCAGGTGGGGATGCTTTGGCTGCTTGCACACTAAACCAAAGAAGAGCCAACTTTCCCTTTTTAACCACCCAGCAGTCTGTTGTGTAGCCTCTGCGCTTCTTTGAACCATTTCAGAATTTTAGATTTACTGGAGTGGATTATCTTGGAATGGTAAGCTGTGGGCAATGTAAGGAACATATGGATATGCAACTGTGAATGGAAAAAATAGGTCAAATTTTGAGCATACTTCTTTACTGTTGACATCTTTTATTACTTCTTTCAAGACACATTAATCAGTGGGTTTGCATTTTTATGCTATGATAAACTAATGGCTGCCAGTGTAATGAGCTCATCCATGAGCTGTGCTGGAAAGAATAAGTGCAATCATGGGGAAAAATGCTAAAGTTTAAATCCTGGCTCAAATATGTACTGAGGAATATTATGTTGGTATCCAGTCATACTAATTAGGTTATCACTGGGTTCAAAGCAAAAGCAGAAATATTTAAGTGCTCTGGGGAATCAAAAGTGAGAGTGTAAAATACTTTTTTACTTAGCTTGATCTGTCTTCACTTTTTGGACTTTGTAATTATAGGCTGAGTGCTGCTAAATTTCTTACTCATTTTTTGAGTTTCTGAATTTGAAATGAGAGAACATCTGTAAAGAAGGGGGTCATTTTAGCTTTTCTGTAGAGATCACTTCCATGTCATTTGCCTCAGAAAGATCATGAAAATGCACTTCAGCAGCTGGAGTTCAGACAGGGAGTTCCAAGCAAGATCCACTGTGTTGAACACGTTGGAGAGGGCACAGAGGCACCACTGGGGCTGGTTGGCTCTCCAGTGAAAGTCTGACATGCCCAATTCCACTGTGAGGTGAAACCAGCTGAACACTCTCATGGTGGTCCCTTTAGGAGACGTCTCAAGTCTCCTTTTTTGTGTAATGTGGAATTTCCCCTGACAAATGGGATCATGTCACTTAGGACAGAAGTGTAGGAAGATGAAGGGCTCATTAATCATCTCTACCGCACTGAAGCAGAGACACCATGAGGAATTGAGGAAGGAACGAGCCATTAGTTCAGCGTGACTGTGGTGCCGTAATTGGAAAAAACAGCCCATACAGAGAAGTTTTGTTGTTTAATGAGATCTCATTACCAAAATTTGCAGAAGAGATGTTTAGTTTTGACCCCTGGCTGCTGTGGAGTGACTACTGCAACCCAGCCCTGAGAGGAGCCCAGTGCTCTTTAGGGTTGTCCCAGGGTAAGCCAGCTCAGGTCAGGGCTGGGCTGCAGAGCTTTGATGGTGATTTGGTAGCACACAAGTTTCTGTGGCTTTTCCATGAGCACCTGTTTCCAGCTTAAGCTGCAGTAGCTGGAATTCTGGAAGAACTCAATGGATCCACCAGCTGCACAGTGTCCTGCTTTGGTTATCTTCATGTCAGATTGTACTCAGGTTGCTGCAGCCTCTGAGTGATATGCAAAGGACATTAAGGTTGGAGACTGAGCATTGAAAGTGAGATGATACCAAAATGCATTAATTACTGGAAGCCAGAGCATTAATTTAGCTCTACTGTGCAATAGCATACAGCATTTACAACACTGCAGTCCCTCCTTGCTGCCTTTTTGTCTCATTCCATTCAGTTTGCCTTTTTCCCCTTCTCCTTTTCACCATGAAGTAGTTCTTGCCTCATTTCTTTTTCAGTCAGCCAGCTGCTGGAAAGGCTGCTGCCAGCAGAGGAACTCTGTTCTGGTTGTGTTTCTGGTCTCTAGCAACATAGATCAGCCTAGAGTAGAAGTCACAGAAGAAAAGCTTGGTTGACAGCTGAACGCTTGGCCTGCGTCGTGCTCAGTGCACACAAAATCTGTAGTAAATTTATCTTCCAAGTTCAATAACTCTTAACTGACATGAGCAAGCTCTTTGTCCAGCCTGGGGAATAACCAGTGCCAGACAGCAAGTGTTCTTTTTGCCCAGTTTCCAGCCATCAGAACTTCTGAGTGAAACATCAGTGAGAATGTTCATAACTTTGTCGAGCTTTAGATGAGAAGAAAAAACAGCCTTTGTAGAAAAAGTGTCGGAGAAGCATATTTTTAGTGCCTTCTGCTGTGTCTGTAGTAGGGAAATATCAGTTCAGAAAAATCATTTGAAGATGCTGAATAGTAATCAGTGGTTCTGTTTTCCTTATGAAGTATTTTGTGGTTGCATATTTCATCAGGGAGATTTGCATATTTTATCAGTGAGCTCCTGTGTAGACTCCACATTTTACCCTGTTTTGCCTTGTTACAGTTACACATCCGAACTTTTCTATGAAGGCAAATTGATGGCAAGTGGAAAGCAGCCAGCACACAAAGATTTCTACCCTTTGACTTTCTTCACAGCACGTGGAGAAGATGTGCAAGAAAAAAATAGTACAGCTTTTTACAATAATGCAGAGGTAACTCTTCTTTGCTTTTACTGTTGATTGTTTTCTTAAAACTCCACTCCATCAAATTTACTGGTTTATGCTCAGTGTGGGTGGAAGACAAAAAATTGTCCTCTACTAGGAGAGGGGAACATGGAATTTGCTAAACATGATGTAATGAAAATTGTAATTGTAGTAAACATTTCCACTAATTTACCTTCTTTTTTTCTTTGCAAGTTATAAGCCGCATCTCATTCTCCCAGGCTCATTCTTCAGGATGTCTTTCCTGATAATTTATGTGACATTCTGATAGATGTATCTTAGCAACTGAGAGTAACTGCAATTTGAAGTAAAACTTAGATTTCTTTGACTGTTGTAGAAATGTTCCCACTCAGATAAGAGTCCTCTGGAGTAACATTTCACATTTCCTTTCATATGTTTAGGATCAGTGTCTAACTGATAATGTGCAGATGAGATTCTTTTAGGTGAGAACTTATTCTCCATGTGTTTGTTTCACATAGATTTATTGGTATTCTTCAAAAATTACTTTCATTCTCATTCCTTCCCTTGTGTTTAAAAGAACCAAACAACCCAAGCCCACAAAAACAAACACATGCAGCAGCACCCACCTCCCACCTTCTGGCTTGATACCGCTTTTCATAGTGGAAGATGCCTTTTTCCAGTCACCTCCAGTTAGGGGAGGGAGAGAAAAATCAAAGAAATAGCAGTAATTTTCATAAGCTTAGGAGGAAATTCTGCTTAGTGCTTGTTAGGAAGCTCTGCAGAGCTGCCTGTTTCCCCTTGCTGATCATGGTGGGGTTCATCTGCTGAAACCTGTTTGTTGCTGTTGTGCTGCACTTGTTAAACATTCTTTGCTGCATTAAAATATTTTCTTAAATAAGAAGGTCCAGTGACTTCTGGACACCTGACTGCTTTCATTAATCTACTTGGATTGCTTTGCCATTTAAAAAAAGTTGTAAGAGACCTAAAAATATCTTCTGTGGCCAAATAACTGTGTGAAAACTGTGAGTCATTAATGGCCACAAGCAGAAATGAAGGACAACAGCTCCTTAAACACCAGCAGAAAAAACTGAAATTAGATGATGAGGGAGATTTTTTTCTGTTTGACCCTTAATGGATGTTTGCACTGGGGCATCTTGTGGTTCATTGATGCCTGTAATAGGAATTATTCTGGGAAATAAACTTTCCCTTGTTGGTCTTCATTTTAAAATTTCCCTATGTGGTATTAATTCTAAATACATCTCCAGAAACCATATGCTTTCAGAGAATCTTGCCAAAATACCTATAAAAGATCATTATTTTCGTGCTATGGTTTTTATAGATATCAAAGTTTATTCGAATATTCTTTGTCAGTAGAGCTGGCTTTTAAATGGAAGAATTGATGTCACAAAAACATTTAGCACTTGCCTAAAAACAGTCCTGTATTTTCACTGTCCTCTGAAATAACCAAAAATAAACTATTTGTGACTTTTTAAGGATTAATGGATGTTTTTTTTCTTTAGGAGGCTGAGCTTGCATATGTGATGTAGGAGATCAATATGAATTATGCTTTAAATAGCTGGAGAAATAGTTATTGAATGTAAATTAAAAAAAAAAGGAATCACAAACCTTCTGTAAAGTTACTCAGAAATGCCTTGTGCAGTGCAGCACCTCTGGTGTGTTGAAACGAGCTACTCTGGCAGCAGGTTACTTGGAGGCTGTCCCCTCACAGGGAGAGGTTTTCAGGTTTTATTACATGATCATCTTCTGAGGTGGCACATTTCATAGTATTTCACAGAGAGGAACTAGCAGTTGATGAATAATCTGAAACTCCCAATGGTATCCTTTGGAATGGGAGGTGATTGTGCTCTGGTATACAGACTCTGTGTCTAGAGTGATCAGACTCTAAGATGACATACATCAAATCCAGAATAAAAATTAAATTATATCTATTTAGGCAGTACATTTACTTACAGAAATAAGCTGAAGCATGGCAAGAAAGGTCCTAGTGCACTCGACGTTTTTGTAAGAATGAAAATGAAGATTATTAATGTAATTTTGAAGTTTGTAATTTTAACTGGGCTTCTGTGAGAAAACTAATTTCAAGATCAGAAAGGGTGCTGTATAGTGAATACATTGTTTTAATCCAGGATACTTTAGAGTATCACCAGTGGATGCAGTAGTATCGTTGCTTGTGTAACACTGTGTCATGTAAGTGTTTCAAAGCTTTAAAGCACAAATCCCTTTCCATATCAAAGAATGATGCTCGGTGGGACATAACTTTTAAGACTCTTGCTTTTCTTCCAAGGTGTTTGAAGTGGTGGAGCGTGTGGAGGAGCTGAGGAGGAAGTGGCCTGTGGCCTGGGGCAAGCTGGACGATGGCAGCATCGGGGTGGTGACCCCGTACGCTGACCAGGTGTTCCGCATCCGCGCCGAGCTGCGCAAGAAGCGCCTGTCCGACGTCAGCGTGGAGAGGGTGCTCAACGTGCAGGGTGAGCAGCAGGGCTGGGGCCCAGAGCTGAGCAAGGGGAAATGTCTGCTGCAATCAGAGCTTAATCAAATTACCCTATAATTTACTAAAATTATCCTAAAGCCACGGCGGCTAAAGGAGAGCTGGGATATAGATGTTGCTCCAATGCTGTCTCTCAACTCATGGATGTGAGATTTATCTTTTCTCAAAAAGATATCTTTATCTTTTCTCAAAAGGATATCTGTATCTTTTCTCAAAATTAACTTCAACCTTACTTAAAACATAAGTTGAGTGGAAATTGTGGAAACCGGTAGATTTTTAACGTAATTTTAATGTTTTTAACAAATTGATCGGTTTTTGAGTTCCAAATAGAGATGTGACAAAGTTTAACTTCAAAATATCTTACTGATTTCTTTTCCATCTGAGGAATAAACTGTAAGGAGGCTAAGAATTTAGATGTTTCTTCCTGAAATCACATTGATAACAAGGATTTTGTGTAGGCATAGCCTGTTGCTAGGTTGCACTTCTAGTCAGTAATAAACAAAGGCAGATGATAAAGTAACTGAGTGACAGTGAGTGGTTTGCTCTGTTTTTTCATGGTGGATATTCATGTATTTGAGAAATTTTAAAATGTGAATAAAGACTATCCAGAATTTATTTTTAAGGTAGAATAAATAAATTCAAGATTTGTTATTGATTGATAGGCAATGCTGTAAAGATAATTAACATTTCAGAAAGTTCAGGATGATTAATATCAAGGTGAAAAAGTAAGTTTTTTAAAGAGGAAATATTCTTGTAATGGAATATGCTATTTATAGTGCATCTTTTAAATTTTTTAAATCTTATTATTCTTGCATAAAGCTCTCCATATGAAGAGTAGCTATGAGTTCAGAACATCTAGGTGTGAAATCTGGCTGGCAAGGGCAGTGGTATGAGCAGAAATAGCAACAATTATCTCAGAGATGTTTTTTGTTTCATTTTAGGAAAACAGTTCAGAGTTTTGTTCCTCAGCACAGTACGAACACGGCACACATGCAAACATAAGCAAACTCCAATTAAAAGGAAAGAGCAGTTACTGGAGGATTCTACAGAAGACTTGGATTATGGTTTTCTGTCTAATTACAAACTTCTCAACACTGCCATTACAAGAGCACAATCCTTGGTAGCTGTGGTGGGAGATCCTATTGCTTTATGTTCCATTGGAAGATGCAGGTACTTTCTTTATGTTCCTTGGTTAATCAGGGCTAAGTGTTCTGGGAAATGTGTTTATCTGTGACTGGTGTGTTTGGAAAAGTGATGGTTGTCATTCATGTATGCCAGGGAAAAATATGAGATACCTACACTTGGCCATTGATAACCTGTCTTTTCAGGTATTTATAGTTGCACAGATTTTCGCTTCACAGCAACAATTGAAAATGCTTCATTTTACTTTCTAGCAGGGGTTTTGGTATACCTGTTAAAATTTGATATACAAATAAAAGTAACACGTGATTTGGAGTTTAAAACTGTGATGTAACTTAGTATTTTAAAATTGAATGTTATGGCAGTTGTAGGATGGTAGAAGACTTGAAAGACATTATTTATGTTTTGATAGGTCTTCATGACACTAGGAAAAAACTCGTTGAGATTTGAGTGAATTTACATTTTATAGACCTAAATGAAGAAATGAGAAAAATGCTGAGATATGTAAACACTTTCGTTAAAGGTTCCAAATTCTTGTTCTTCAAAGGGTTTTTTTTCTGTGGAAGAGCTGAAATTTTGAGATGATCAGAGATAAACCCTGCAGCTTATTCTCGAAGAGAGGAAACAGTGCACTGACTACATTATTAAAATAAAGCTAAAAATACATGTTAGTTGTTATATCTGTGTTGTGTTCCACTTTCCTGAGCAGTGCTTCTACTGTACTGAAAAGGGATGTGGTCTTCAAAGATTGGAGTTGAAAAAGCCAAATGGAACTCAAGCCTTTGTTTACTGTATTTATGAAATATAACCTGAATTTCACCACTTCCCTGCTGGGACCATGTCAGGAGTATCTGTACACGAATGCAGTGATCTGCTTTAAATGGCTTCTAACATCTTACTGACAGAGAAATAATTGTTGTGGCTTTAGTTCACTCTTCCCTTTACCTGGTTGGGTTTTTTGTCATGGGCTGGTTTATGTAAGGAACTGATGAGGAAGAACCCCTGTGCCTCCCGAGTGCTCCTTCAAAATATCAGAAATAGGGTGTGCAAAAACTTAATAAAATAAAAACATAGGCTGTCAGTGTGGTAAATAAATCACAGTGCTGGCAGTTAAGGATTGAGTTTGCATTTTGAAGGCCAGCAGTTGTTTATAGACATAGAGCTGTTCCAAATTATCAAACTGAAAGATAATTAAGAAACAAGGAGCACTGAAACTTGATTAAGATGTATCTCAAGCTTTCCCTTTAATACACCATTGTCTTGTTTCACTGAATAATTGAACATTCACTCTTTGAAAATAGTGCTGGAGGGGCTCAGGGAGGCTGCTGGGAAGAGGGTTCTTTTTTAGTACAACAGGAGTAGAGAAGTCTGAAAGAAATGACATTTCGTTAGGAAAAACAGACCTCAAAAAAGTTTAGAGTGTATTTGAATTTTATAAATATTCTAATACCTGTCAAAATGAGTCAAGACTGTAATGATAGTTGTGGAGAGCTTTGTGAAGTATGCCCAGGGTAATCATTACATTCCTGTGTGCGCCAACCGGACTAGACAGGGCTGTTTTGGCAGACACCCCCTTTAAATTCCTGAGCACACTCAGACAGAGACAGCAGGGTTTTATTCTCTGTTCTTACACCCCAGAACAAGTGTTCCACGTGTAGAGAGACTGCTTGGGGCATTCTCAGCAAAAGTGGATGGGTCTCAGTGGATTTGTGGTACTTGGCAGTAGGTTTGGTGGCTGAATTGATTAATCAGAGGGAATTCCATCATTAAAGCATCCTGGTGATGCATTTAATTTTGGTTTTTAATTTTCATTTAAAACCTTGCAAGATTTATTTGCCTTGGAGCAAAATGCAGAAAAAAGGGCCAACTTGCATCCTGAATTTTAAAAGAGCGTTTCTTGCATCTATAAAATCACAACAGAAATGGGATTTTAGGGAAAACTATTTTGAATTCTTAAAAACATCACTAGCATCACAGCATTCTTGCAAGACAGACATTTGTTCTTTCTCAGAGTCAGCTACTCAGCAAAATGTGACACTGCTGGTACAATTATTGTGCAGCAACCTCTCATTTTGCAGGTTTTGGGGAAAGAACAGTGCTTGCTGATAGGCCAGACCTTATTTTTGAAGGGTGAACAAGCAGGAGTTACAGTCAAGCACACCTTTACTCTTGATGTTTTTGAAAGAGACAGCTCAGTTGGGTTTGTTGGGTTTTTTTTTAAAGTGACATCTTCAGACCTTTTTTAAGTATCTTTTAAGCTCCAGTAACTTCACCCAAAAAGTTCCTTTGAGGTTAAAAAAAAAAATCATAAGTGTAAAATTTTGAATAGATCTTGCTGTGGATGTTAACAAAAAAAAAAAAAAGTTTTTTTTTTAATAAAGCAGTAGAAAGACATGTCATGAGAAAGCAGAAGACAGGGAGGAATATTCTTTTGTTACATGGTTTAAATAATCCCTCCATCCTCCAAAAAGTTGGAAACAGAGTTTTCATAGACAGGTCATGCATGATCTGATGGTTGTTTTCCTAGCTCAAAAATACTTCTATGTTATAGAAAAATCTGACACGCACTACAATTTCTGACTTGTTTGTTTTCCACTAAAGGATCTCAAAGAATCTCTAGAAACTCCCCAAAATATTAGTTTTCACATGCCTCTGAAGTGTTTCACAAGAGTGTTTTTGAGGGCATATCTCAAAACCCTTTTGTATCTGGTTTTTGTTAGCTTTGGTATTTGTTACGCTGAAGGATCTGCCTAAATTTGGAGAATGTTCTTGACATCTTCTGGGACTGAGAATCTGTGTAATTCCTGTGACTGTTTGAGCTTCAATAAATGCCTCAAATCACATACATTCCTGAATTTTAAGAATTGAGTTTGCTGGTTTTGGTTTTCTAGGAAAAAGTTCTGAGTTGGACCTGTCCATGGCATGAATATTAAATGTGGTACCCAGCCAGTGCTGTGACCTGATGACATGGATGGAGCTGTGTGTCCCTTTGGAATGGGCAGCTTTGCACTGTGCTGTGGGGTTCAGCTGCAGGGGGCAGGTTTAGAGTGGATGGGTTGGTGTGTAAAATGAGCACACACAAAAAATAAAAATGTCCCACAGTTACATGAAATCTGTTTTCATTTTAATAACAGCCATCGAGCCTTTCTTACTGTTTCTAAAAATCATTTCCATAGGAAATTCTGGGAAAGGTTTATTGCCCTGTGCCACGAGAATGAAAGTCTTCATGGCATCACGTTTGAGCAAATCAAAGCTCAGCTGGAAGCTCTGGAGTTAAAGAAAACCTACGTGTTGAACCCTCTGGCCCCCGAGTTCATCCCCCGAGCTCTGCGGCATCAGCACTCGGCCAATCCCACCAAACAGCAGCAGTCACCTCCAAAGGTAACTGGTGATGGCTCCTGTCAGAAACTGGAAGTGAATGTAGAGAAATAGCATGAAAGGTTTATGGAACAAGTTGTTTGTTTTAAAATTGCATCAGTGCAATCAGATATGAATGCAAATTCCAGAGGGATCCTCCACATTTTCAAGTGAAAGCTCTAGACTTGTATTATCATAAAGTTTTCAGCAATATAGGTTGGGGTTGTCCAAGCCTTGTTTCCTTACTGAAACACACCTTGGCTCACTCTGGTGTCGTCATTGGCAGTTTTGCAGTGACTCTGGAGAACTTTAGCCATGGAAACTCAGGATTTAGATAAACCAAATTAAACCCTCTGAGCAAGAGCCAGTCCCTGTCCCAAGCTGTGCTGTGACTGCACCCCAAGAAGCAGTAGGCTGATACAGACAGTGACAAGGAGTAAAATAAACCAACAAAATAATAGCCAAAAGGGATTTGGTTTGGTCTAAAAGTCACATTAAAAATTCAAGGACTTAACTTATGTAAGATAATTTTTAATGTAATTAAAAATATGTTGTAAATGGTTTATTGCATAGATTAGCTCAATGTCGATGTCCTTCAGAAGACCAGATTTCATTAGCATCAAGAGGGCAGAGATATAAAATTACCTCTGAGTGGTAATTTCAACAGCTCTTTCTATAAAAGCAGGTGAAGAAGTGATAGCTTCCTTAGGATGATAAAGAACAACATTAGAGCTTTCTTAGGGGGAGTGATATATTAGTAATGAATTCTCTTTTAATAGTTCTTTGTAGTTTATATCAAAATCATTTGGGTTGTAATTTAGTTGAATTGTGTTTAGAGATGGAACTGAAAAGCAGGTTAGCAGCTTTGTGGTGAACTCAATGTACAGGAAGGAAGAATTGCACATATTTCCCATAGCTTTGGATTTTTGTTCCAGGCTGTATCACTGAAATGAAATTTTTACAACAGGTTTTTTAATACAAAAAGGAAAGCCTTCCCTTTGGCAGCCCTTCCCAAAAGGGAGCTTGTAAGTGAGAACATTTGGTTTCTTCATCAAGATGCATGCATTACTTTTTGAAACAAACACCAGATTTCTAAAAGCTTCTAGTCATGTGTCAAAACACTGGGCCTCCAGAAAACCAGAAATTACAAAATTGTCTTTAAAAGCCACTGCTGTACTCTCATTTTTCATGAGCTCTTCAGTCTTTTCCTTAATAATAGAACATCATTATTAATACTTTTAGTTTCCTAAATGAAAAAAAAGTACTTGAAAATGCAGGTTTAGTACATTTAGGGAAAAAGGAGGAGTGAGTGTTGGGGAAAGTGAGAGTCTTGTAAGTAGACAGCTCTGTTTATTTTGCTTTAGTTTGTTGGTAAACTAAGCCCTTGTGCTGTTCAAACTGCCAGCACTCTATTTTCAGCTTAAGATCTGAAGTGTTTAAACCACCTATATCACAATTCTAAATAAAATCTTCCCTCTGAATGCCATTGACAGGTAGTGAGTGTGTGCAAGTAACAGCAGAGCAGCGAGCAGGTATTAATCAAATACTCTGAGAATACAGCTGGGATCAGGGATACATTTCCCTTTGCTCAAGTTTCAAAAGCAGATGGTTGGTTTTGCTTATTATAGACATCCTAAGCACAGTGTTTAACATTAAAAATGAAGGATTAAAACCTAGTGCTGGTGTATTTTGTAGCAAAAAAATAAGGGCAATCTCCAGTACCATGTTTTGTGGTGAGTTTATGGACATTGTGCAAGTCAGGGCTTCCTTTCACACGTGCTGAAAAGTGGTGTTGTATGAACAGCACTTCTTATTCAGCAGAATTGCTCCTGGATTTATGTAGGGACATTAAAAACCTCTTTGCTGTTTAGATTTTAAAGAAGGAAAAATGTTTCAGTCTTGTCTGTGTGAGAGGCCAAGAGCCAGCATGGAACTGTGAGGGCAGTGCCTTCTCCTGTGCTCGTGTGCTTGGCCAGCCAGGGGAGTGGGGAAGAAGCACTGGAGTTGGATGGGGACAGCCTTTATTGAAGGTGATGATGTGGAAAGGGAAAGTTTCCAGAACTCAGAGCTTCCCTCGGGGTAGTTCACGTACAGTAAATTAAGCTCTGAGTTTACAACTTTCCTACCTCCCACTCGCTGCCTGCCAGCTTCTGGTCTGGATTCAGGCACTTAAATCAGGGTGCATCATCATCCCAGACATTTCCTGCAGTCAGGGAGGACCACAGGTCAGAATAAATCTCTGGAGAACTCTCTCTACTCCTGTTTATTGACTAAAGGGGGATCCAAGGAATGACGAGGCTGTTAACTGCCTGCAGTCACCCAAATCTTGGTCTAGGCTTCCTCTGAGAGCCTTTATGTAATGTGGATTTTTATATTCCAAAGGTGGAGTGAGTTTTTAGAGGAAACTGAGTGTATTTGTGCTCCGGTGTTGGCAGTCACCATCAGTTCTAGGGTAGGTTCAGGTATTCTGGAGATGGGTTGGGACATGAGCCTTGGTGTGAAAATCTTGGAGAAATGGTATCAATTGAGTTCAAAACAGACTGTTATAAAATCATTAAGCCTTCAAAACTGTGAAGAGAAAAAGAAAAAAGAGAGGCAGCAACTCCCTTTCCCAACTTCCTGATGGCCCCAGTTGACTTTTCTTTACCAATCTGATAGAATTTATTTATTTACAAATCTGATAGAATTTATTTACCAATGCTGAAGCTCCCATTGAGCAGGACAGCTCCTCTTACAAACTTACATAATTATTTGGTATTTCAGTTTGAAAAATATGGCATCTATAAAATGCAGGTCTGGTAGGTTTGAGCAGAGGTTTGTCTGCACAGGCTGCTTGCCTCTGACATTGTAACAGATACAGAAATGCTGTGTGCTGTCCATGAGTGATTAAGGCTGTAGCTCCTCCACGTTTTTAGATTGACTCTTTCTCTGTTGAATAAACAGGTTTTCTTTGTTTAAGTGCTGCAATGAAAAGCAATTATTATTTTATTTTTCCATAATTCATTTTTCAAATGAGAGGAAAATTTGGAGACCAGTTCTTTAATCTGGTTTATGCATGAGTCAACATTGTCAAACAACCTGTCTTTGTACCCTGACTAATTTACTCAGAGTGCTGGAAAACTGCCTAGACTTATCTCCTGGGCAAGAAAAGTTTTGCAGCATCAAAGCGTTTCTAGATTTATTTAAAATTTGTGAGCGTACTTAGGTCCAGATTAAGTAAAGTATTTTTGTGCTGCAAAGGACTTGAGAGCATACTGGCAATGGAACATGTGCTCACCGTTTATGAATATTAACTAATCAGTTGATGCTGCAAACTCATGAGAAAGTGAAAGGGATAACTCAGGTCTGTTGAAATCCTTTTCTAATGTACAGTTCACCAAGGAAGCAGAGTTTTCCCCAAGCACTGGGGTTCTTTACTCTCCTGTATTGCAGTTCTGGAGAGCAGACACAGAGGAGCCACAGCCCAGAAGCTGATAAATGAGATGGGGCAGGGAAATATTGTCTCATGGGGCTGGGTGAGCAACTGAGTAAAACTGGAGGCAGCTCCTTTGTCTCCAACGTTCTTGAGCTGGAACCTGGAGCAGAAAATGGATCATGTTTCCACTAAAGCTGCCATGGCACAGGAGTGCTGAGGGTTACATTGGTCCTGGGTGCTGCTCCTGAAAGGTGTGGGACTGTGGGAAATAAAGTGGTGAGAAAAGAAACTCAAAATATCTGCTGTAACTCTGTTTGCATCTGAAAATGGGCTTTGGGAGAGAGTTTTCCCAGAGGGAGTTGTAATCACCCACTGGTTAATTGAATTAGTGGTGTTCTATGTCCATCTTCATGAATTTGTAGTCAGGTAGTGGAACTGGATGGTTGAATGTGTAAGAATAAACTGTTGGGCTGACTCCTTCCAAACTCTGTTTTATGTTTAATTATCATGTTCACTTGAAATAAAAAACTTTGGTTTGTGTAAGAGCGCAAAGATCACTATTATTGTTTTTTTTCCTTTAAAGGGCAAGGTCCATCATCATAACCAGAATGACCATTTCCCACCTGATGGAATTGGTGAGTGCCTCTGCAGTTCCTGGGGGAATTCCTGAACACAGTAGTTTGACATAGATTGAGTACCTGCTCTCTTCTCTGTTTGAAAGCCATTTACTTGTTGTTTGCATGTGGGAATCAGATCATAGACTGTTAAGTGGACGTTTGATATTTCCAAGGCTCTCCCTTTATAGATGTTGTGTGCACATATTTTGAAGCCTTGACACAAAACCAGTTGTTGGCCTTTGAAAAATAGCTGTGTTGGAAATTCATCATGTACAGCCCTGTACCAGGGTATTTGCACTAAAAGGGTTTGGACATTATTTTGCATGCTCTGTTTTCTAAGGTACTTTGAAGTTAAATTGTGCTGTCATACATCCAGATATTACTGATCATACCTTTGCAAGATAGCATGCAACAGCTGAATAATTTTGTTATTAATTTGGAAAAGCATTAGTTTAGAGCTTGTCTTCCCTGCTGAAGAAACGAGGGTTATTTTAGTTTTTGATGCAGTGCTTAACAGCCACCCTGACTGTCAGCATATTTAATTGGTTTGGGACATTCTTTCATTAATGCACTTACCAGCTACTGGTTTCTCTGTATCTCAACTCGTATTTTCTGCCTCTTCAAATCTTTGAAATGGAATATTGGATTTGATTAATGCTTTCTCTTGGTGCATCAGACCTGTGCTGTTGGAGAGTTGCACACATACTTTATAAAGATAAATGCTGTTAGGATGAAAAAACAAAGAAATGGTCATCTTCATGTTCTTTTTTTGTGTATATATCTTCTTTTTTTGTATGTATTTATCTTTTATTTTAATCTTTATTTTCAGTTCAGCCCAATCCTTCTGTTCTAATTGGAAATCCTATCCGAGCATATACTCCTCCCCCTCCTCCTCTGGGACCTCACCCCAATCTGGGGAAATCTCCAAGTCCTGTTCAAAGGATAGATCCACACACTGGGACAAGTATTCTATATGTACCTGCTGTCTATGGAGGAAATATGGTCATGTCTGTGCCTTTGCCTGTAAGAAATCATTTTCTGTTTCTCCCCCTCCCCACCTCAGTTATTGCATGCACATAAATGTATGGCAAAATCAGATAATTAATTTCTTGCAGGTTTTGTTTTTTTTCAGCACTCCAAAGCTGGGGGCTTTGCAGGCTTTAGGAGTGGCAGTGCAGAGGACCACCAGAAAATAAGAACCTGAAAGCTTTGCTCCTCCAAATAACTCCAGGCAGGCTAAAAGCAATTTCATGTTCATGTAATTTGGTGTGTTTCAGGCACACCAGTGGAATCTGTCTCATCTGACTTGAGACACCTGCCTCTGTATTATTTGCCTGGTTCAGTTCTTAATCATTGGAGAGACCTCAGTGATTCACACCAAGTTTGTTTCCCTTTATTGGCATCACACAGCCTAAATTACAAGTTTTGGAAGTCTGCAGTGCAAGGTGTCTGAAGTGAAGTGATAAGAAAAATAAGCATAATGGAATGTTTTTCCCTTCCAGAACCTCATAGTGAACCAGTTTCCTCTCCAATCCCTTCCCTTAATGACATTTGGGAACAGAATGAAGATCTCTAATCAGGCCTTTTAGGCTACATTTATGCATGGAATTTTGGATTACAAATAGAACTGTCCCACCAAAATTTACACACATTAAAGAAGCAGTTGCTGCTTTATTTTTACCCTTCACAATCAACATTTTCCAGGAGGAAAATGCAAGGAAAGAGCAAAGGCTGCAGAATCTTGTGGAGTAACATGTCTGTGTTGTACACAGCTCCTGAAAACTGTGGCAAGGATGTGCAACCCACACATGCAGATGTGTTTAATTCCATTCATAATGCTAAAAGTTGGAATACAGCTAATTTGGTTTTTTTCCAATAATTATGAGTCCTCTGTTGTAATTTGGGTTATGGATGCTGAACAGGGGACTTGCTGCTGTTTTAGTTTTGTGTCTTAGATCAGCTGGCAGCTGTAAATTGGTTTTCTTTGCTGGGCCAAGGAATTTTCCTTTTTCCAAGCTTACTAGAAATCTGCATTTGATGGCTAAATTTAAATGCAATGAGAAGGCCAGCAGCTGTATCTTTGTCATGCTTGCTCACATTATATTAATATCAAACCAAGGTAATTTAAAAAGCTCTGTCTTATTGTTCCAAGGTTAATATATTTTTTATGTGTTTCCAATCAAAAGAAATGTATTAAAAACAAGTATTTTGAACTCACCTTCCCTGAGGATGGATTTTTAAATAATTAAGTGGGAAGACTGAGGTACTAATGAGACTGCTACTTTGAAAAGAAGCTTGGAGATGATTTGGGGTTGTACAGATGCCACAGTAGCCTAAAGCTGAAGTTCAAAGTGCACAATTCAAGGGCAAATAGTAATTTAAAAAAAGAATTGGATGAAAGTTGTTACACTTGAAACAAGCAGGGACTGAAGTAAAATGTGTTTATGTTCGTGGAAGATAAAATGATGTCTTTGTTTAATGCAGTTTCCATGCCCAAGGTAAAAGCTAGAGGAGGTTGTCTGCTGCCATCACTAAAGGAGGCTTTGGCAGCCTGGGTGTTGGGGACAACTTTCCCTGCACTCTCCTCTGCTTCATGTATTTCCCTTCTTTTAATAAATTCCCTGCAGGATGAGATTGAACTCATTTGATGCAGAGCTATCTTCCTTTGCATTCCTTTTAGGAATAAAATTGAAGCAGTTGTAAGAAATCCTGACTTTTTACCTGCTTTCAAGAGAAGGATTTTGCTTGACTCTGCAATACAACATGTCATGCTGCACAGACACTTTGCAGTGTCTTTCCCTGTCACTGCTCACCTGTGGGCACTCTCTGGGTTCCACCAATAGTCCTGGGAGCTTCCCTGAGCCTCCTGTGGGTGCAGAGGTGGGCACAGCCCCTCCTGCTGTGGCCCAGAGCCCTGAGTGCTGCAAGGTCTGCTCCTCACCTTTGAGGCTTCTCTCTCTGTCCCCACCCGAGGCACAGCCCAATGTCTCGCAGCTACCAGGAGAAAGGGCTTTATATTTTCTTGAAATTCACTCATTTCTATTCAGTAAGAGAAGAGTTTAATCTGAAGTTTATTTAACTACAATTTATCCATCAGTCTTTTCTTTATGAACTTTGAAACCACTGAAACAAGAATGGGTTTTGATAGAAAAACTTTTGCCCAGGGTTCTCCTTGAAAATCTGTGCCCCTTATTTTGCTTGCCCTTAAAGCTCTTCTCTTCCAGCACCAGCAGTAGTTTCGTGTGTGTCAGACCATGTGGTGCATGAAAAACTCTTGCCACTGACCTAATATCAGCATGCTCATTATCACTGCCTTTAATTTAATGTACCTTAACAGATCACATCTCTCTCTTTTTTAAATTTTTTTTTTAATTTTATTTTAATTTTTGTTCACCACATAGGTACCGTGGACGGGGTATCAGGGTAGGTTTGCAGTCGACCCTCGACTCATTACTCACCAAGCAGCCATGGCATATAACATGAACCTGTTACAGGCACATGGGCGAGGCTCTCCCATCCCATATGGCCTGGGCCACCACTCCCCTGTTAGCATAGGACAGCAGCAGCTCCCCCACCAGGACAAGGAGCAGCACGAACAAACTCGGAACGGTCAGTGCTTGCAGGGGCTCTGCAGACTGCTCTGCTTTGGGGACAATTTGTGCTTGAAACAAATGGAAATGGGGGTTATGGAAATGGAATGGGGGTTATGGAAAGGACTTGCCTTCCTCCATCCTTTCTGTCCTTCGCCCTTTCCTCCCTAATCGAGGGATCCACAGATTGGGGAAATGACCTGGGATCAGCCATTGCAAACAGAGTAACTGGATATTGTGAGATTCAAGAGTGGGAGTTGGGAAAGGGTGTTGAGGGTGTAACTGTTCCATCTCCCATCTGCAGTACTGCTGATGTTATTTGCAATTAAATTGGAAGGACTGCTTAGAGCTGATTAATGAACAAAGTGTAGAGATTAAAGGGAAAGTGTTATTTAGGTAGATGATACTAAATGTCTGTGGTGCTGTAAATGCCATACTAATAAGTCAATTTTCCTGTGTGTGGGGAAAAAAAAAATCCCAAAATAATAATTTTCCTATTGAAATGAAATAATTTTGTAAATGTTTTTAGGTAAAAGTGAAAACACTGCTGGACCCGAAATCAGTAAAATTCGAACACCTGAAAAGAAACCTCTGGAATCCAAGCAGGTGGGTTTCTCTTGTCTGGGTTTCTGGTTTGTTATGTTTGTTTATTTTTGGGGATTCGGGTATTTTTGTTTATTTATTATTTCATACTCTCTCTTAATTAATTTAATCATTACATTTAGTCATTCATTCACTCAGTCAAACTGAAATGTTTTCATTTCAGTTTTTTAAATGCATATTCTCAGAACCTTTTCCTCTCCTTTTGTAGGTTGATTTAGAAGCAAACCCTCAGCAGAGAAGCCCAGAATCCCGATCCAGTGTTGGTTACCCCAATGCTAAATTCCACCGCAAAGACAACCCCAACCCCAGGCAGCTGAACGTGCACCTGACCCCGCCCCACTCCCAGTTCGCAGTTCCCAACCGCCACTTCCAGCACCTCTCCCAGATCCCGAGGCAGCCGTTCCCTCTGCAGCAGCAGCAGCAGCAAAACCTCTTAAGTCAACAGCAAAATCACTTGCCTGAACAGCCCAACCAAATGCCACCCCAGCAGAGCCAGGTAGTTCAGCAGCATAATCACTTGAATCAGCAGCCTCCACCACCTTCGCAGCTTTCCCCTGCTTTCCAGGCAGGCCCCAGCCAGTCCTTTTTTAATAATCCCATTCCCCACCGACCACATTCTCCTGCTGTAGATGCTGTGATTTCAGAACAACACCCCCCACCTCTGTTACAAGAAGTCAATAATCCTTTGAGGCCTATTGCACAGCACAACCCAGTTCTGCCAGCCCACTTGAACAACTTCATTGAAGAGAATCCGTCAGGAATGCCCTTAGGGGACACTTTAGGTAGGTGACTTTTCTTTATTTAAATTCAGAGTGTGCAATTATAACTACATTGAAGTGAAAATGAAGGAGGTATTTACCTTTTTCAGGCATATTGCTCTGAATTGGGTCATTGTTGGGTTAGTTTCCATAAGTAATGTCATTGAGCATAATTTGCTGCTTGAGGCATGTTTGAATATTCAGCACTTTATTAGAAGATTCATGTTTATATGATTTTCCATATGATTTAAATAACCAGGTTATGCACTGCAATGCAGTTAGTGTATAATAGACCCTGGAATAAACTGTATAAAAAGTATTTTTTTTTTCTGACATAAAGATCTTTAAAAAGGGGCATTAGATAAAATTTTTTTTTAAAACTATTTTTATAGATCGTATGCATGGAAATGTAGCTTTGGAAACAATAAGGCAGCAACAACAAGCCAGGTTACAGCAATGGAATGAACATAATGCCTATCTCAGTCAAGGCACTATTCCATATCAACACCATCACCATCCTCATCTACCACATCTTCCTCAGCAACCAATTGGATTACATCAACAGCAGCAAGTTAGGGCAAACTGGAAACTTGCCAGTAATACAGAAGATGAAACAGAGGCAACATATTCAAGGTATTTGTTTACTGAGTCATCAGAGCTTGTGTAAAATTGAGCAGTGGGCACCTATCTGTAACACTGTGATCAAGTGCAAGGCACTTAAAGGTATTGCTTTTTGCTGCTGTTATTATGAAGGTTAAAATAGTTGGCAGGCTGACTTACAACTATGCTTTTATTATGTGTTATGCTTTATTCTGTTAGTATATTGGGTAGTAAAGCTGTAGTGGAAAAATATTTTTATGGAGCTTTTCAGTGGTGTATTTATGGAATAAGGAATGGATAGAGAGCAACAACCTTGTGTTTTTATGAAAGAGGTGTCTGAGTGTAGTTAAGGCCTATTTAAGTTGTAAATTCTTGAATTTGAAGTGGCAGTCTGAGATTTGTGTGCTTAAAAAGAAACAAAACAGCCCCTCCGTGAACGCTGCTCCCCAGTGAAGCCTAAACTTTTCTTCCTTTTCAAAAAGCCTTTGCTTTTAAAAGCTGATTAAAAAAAAAAAAAAAAAAAAAAAAAAAAGTATTTGAGATTGAGCTTTAGGGGGCAAGAAAGGAAGCTGTTGAACATCAACAGAAAAATGGTTCCAGTGGTCATCAACTTTAATCATGTGTATTGGAAAGGCTGGATTTTTAAATTGCCTCTGTTTACTGTCATCTCCCACTATGCTTTCTTTTCCATCTGGTTTGTTGTAGACATGGTTAAGCATCTAAATGCCCTCTTAGCTGACTCTTTGAAGTGCTGAATTGAATTGGCCTTTTGAAGAAGTTTAGAAGTATATTGTGCAAATGAGGGGAGTCCCTGATTGTTCTGGCTTTTGCCTTGAAAAGGGTTAAAATTTTCTTTAACTATGTGAACTTTTTACTTTGTGTAGTAAAGCAGGAAATCCTTACCTTTAGTTGTCTCTTAAGAGATAACAAAAAATTGATTCTTCTGACTGGAAAGGAAATCTCAAGAGTTATTAAAATTTTGAGATGATTCAGGTGGGTATTTCATCCAATTAATCCTCTTGTGCCTAATTTCTGATTGCTGCCACATCCTTTGAAGGTAGGGTCAGTAAGTGCAAAGATGAGAATATTTAAATTCAGTGTTTTGTTCTCTGAGTTTTCTGCACCTCAAAAAGAGCGAGATTTCAGCAAAACTTTTTTTTTTTTTTTCTCCTTCCTCTTTCCTTGCTACATTTGTTGTGTCCGTGCAGATTCCAGGACTTGCTGCGGGAGCTGTCGCACCGCGATCCGAGCGAGAGCCGGGACGTGGCCGAGATGCCGCCCCCCCAGTCCAGACTGTTGCAATACAGACAAGTCCAGCCCCGGAGCCCACCAGCACTCCCTTCTCCTTCCTGTAACTCCAACCACAGCACCCACTTCCCCAACTTCACTGAGAGCAGCAGAGACATTGAACTGCCCACTAACCCAGCATTTCAGCAGCATTTACCCCAAATGTACAATCCCCCTTTCTCAATGCCATCCGAACACATAACCCCGTCTCCCTTGAAATACCTGCAACCTGATGGGTCCTGGACTTACGCTAACCTACAGCAGAATCCCCTCCTGGGGCAGGGCTTTCACTATGGAATACCTCCACTGCCCCACAGGTCGCAGCAAAGCCCTTTTATACAAATCCAGAATCATCAGCACGCGGTCGGTCAGGAGCCATTTCATCCACTCGCATCTCGAGCAGTTTCTGCTTCTTCGCTGCACAGCTTAGAAGAGGTGGGTGTTCTGTCTGCTCTGCGCTTGTCCTGTTGTTTTAATATCAAATTATGTTAGGAAGTGGTCACGAGTGCAAAACACCTCACGCATTAAAAGCTCACAGTGGGAATTTCTGTGAGGTGGAATCATTCTCTGCGTTTCTGCTGTTCACCCTGAGCAGATCTCTGGTTCTTGTCGCTGCAGGTGTAACATTTTCTCTGTTAAATGGGAAGCCTTGGCTTTTGGAATGTTACTCTGAGTTTTTGTGCAGTCATTGCTCTGTGTCTGGCTGTCGTTTATCTGCAGCAAAAATCTACCACAGCCCAGGTGGAAGCTCTGGACAGTCAGCTGGAATGACCCAGCCAGTTGACTCAGTGTTGAGCTGTGAATGTGCTTGAGTTACTTCTCGCAGGAGACTAGAGCTGTCATAATCCCACCCTACCTGCATGAATTTGGGACAAAGCCATCCCGTGTATTTTGGGGGCTGTGTGTTGGAAATCAGAGACATCCAGCTGTGCTGCCTGAGGCTGGCTCCAGCACACACCCTTCCACACTCTCTGTCCCTCTCCATCTTCTCTTGTCCTGGGCTCTAAGGGGGTGTACCAGCACACACAGCCAGGACAGGTCATGTTTTGAACAGGAGGTTTTAATCCCTGTTGGAATCTGAGGTGCTTCAGGAGTGGATGATGTGCAAGCATGGAGTATCCTGAAGCCAGGTTGCATTACAGGAATGTGAGAATTAATATTCTCACTGACTGTATGTAATCCAATATTTGTACATAAGTGGCTTGTTCTGTGATGCATTTCTCTTAAGGTTTTTACAGAGGCTGGGGAGGGAGCCTTGCTTGTCGCTGTCTCACACAATACATATTTAATTTGTCTTTCAACTTCTGAAAACAGAAAATATTTACGTTTTGAGCCTGAGAGAAATAACTAAAATTGAATTCCAGTGCATTTTACAAATTTCTGTCTTATACAGATCCAGAGAGGTTAATGGAGTCCTCAGGCCCAGCCAGAGCTGTAGTAAGGTTTGGGTTTATAGACATTTAGAAATTTGATGTCTCAGTCCATTAAGTCATACCACCCTGTATAAAATCAAATACTTTGTGACAACAGTTAATGCTGTCAGTACAGCAGGACGGAGGAACAATGGCTTTTCAGCAGTAATAAACCAATAAATATTCCTATAGAGCTTGTGACAGCTCCTGCTATCTGAAGACAAATAGAGTGAGCCTTTATGTAATTAGTGCAAATTCGGTTTAGTTCTTATTTCTTCTTCCTTTCAAAATATGTGACAGAAATGCCAAATGCAGTAAAAGTGTTACAAGACAGAGACTTGCTTATAAACTTTCCAAAACTGCTGCTTCAGCTGGTAGGTAGGACTGAATGCGCAAAGAAATCAAAATGGGGGTTTAGGTGTATTTTTAACAGTTGTCCCTCAGACAAGACACTTGTCAGGGCAGATTTCTTAACTTTTGATATCCTTGCTAAACTGTTTCCTCAATCACTATTTATAAAGCTGTTAATTGACTTGATACTTGAAAGCTTTTGCATGTGTTTAGTCAAACCAGATCTGAACTGCACATCAAAGAGAATGCTGGAGTTATTCTGTCTGGTTCTGTACTTGCAAGTGTCCAGAACTTTGATAAATTCCTGATTGCTTACCAAAATAGCCCTTTTAAACTGAATGAATGTATACTTTTGGGTTGATTTGGGCAGTAATTTATGAAATTTTTTTGTTGTTGAAGAAGAATTTCCTTAGGGAAGTGGATTGTCAGGATATCCAAGTGTTGGTTCCCGATTGTTGCGACTGAAATGAGATATAACAGTTTCCTTTCTTGCACTTTTTTCCTCCTGTCTATTTTTTGTAGAGGATGTAGTAACAATAATTGGACTCTGCAAGCAAGTTATTTGATGTTTGTTTAGCTAATTTCTTGTGACATTTCATTAGGATGGGTTTTTTTCCCCTTTACCAAGTCTAGATTTACCTGTATGACTTTTCTGTTATTGGTGCTCTTGTTAGTCAGTGCAGATGGGAGTAAATACTGTATTTATTGTTAAAAATAAACGGTAATACAACAGACCTGCTTTGAATCTTGAGAAAGCTTAGAGAGCCCTTAAATCTGAACTCTTGAAGCCCACAGGTTAACTGATGGAGCTCCTGCCGTTTTCATCTACATGATCTACAGGGTTTATGGAAGCAAGTAATTTCTGTGGTTTCAGATAAAATTCTCTGCTTTATTTCTCCTGAGGGCACTCGCTTCTCCAGAGCATTTGTTTTGTATGTACAAAATCCAGTATACAAATGTATCCTGCTTCCCCAGATCCTGGTGTACAAGTCACTAATTTATCCGTTGGAAAAGGAAAAACCATTTTTTTCCTGACTGCATTGTAAGAACATTTTTTTCTTGCTCTTGTGTGTTTCTGTGCTGGGTATCTTGTCACTGTGTGATCCAACGCCCACGTAGGAGTGTGAGATGTAAAGGTTGATAAGAATTAGGAAATCTCAGTTGATCTTCTTTGCACTTCCTTTAAAATTCTTTATTTTGTGTGATCAAAAAACCTTTTCAGTGACTGCCATATACAACATATAGTCAAAATGTGTTAGTTTTTTTGTAAATGCAAAGAACTAGGAGGCTTTTTTGGTAAGACATTTCAGGGAAAATATTGAATGGGGAAATGGTATTTGATACATGCAGTTGAATCAGAAGAGCAAAAGGGTATTTTATGGTTTGGGTTTTTTTGTTCACAGTATGAACCAAGAGGACCAGGCAGGCCGTTGTACCAAAGAAGAATTTCCTCTACTTCAGTCCAGGCTTGTTCTGAAGAATTAAGCACTCCTCAAGACAGTCTTGGTCAGTGTAAAGAGCTTCAGGACCACAGTAACCAGTCATCGTTCAACTACTCCTCCCCTGAGCTGTGGGTGAACTCCTCCTCCTCTGCCCCATATCCAAACATTCCATGCAACGGAGCCAGCAGAGCCGTTCCAGCCCGGGAGCTGCTAGGTGGGTACAGCTGCAGCTGCTTCTTCCCCAAAACCAATTGAAGCAAAGGTTTTTGAAGTATTTCTTGTTTCAGTTGTGATAGGTTTGCTTGGAATAATCCCGTTTCTTGTTAACATCCTGCTTTTCAGCAAAAAAAGCCATGCTGCTTCTTAGTCTTCTCCAAAAGCTCCACTAAGCCCAAAAAGTCTCTTACAGTGGCTTCAAGTGTAGCTGAATTTATGCTGCAGGGAGCTAAGGTGACTGGTGGGATTTATTTGCAAGATAGATTATTTGTTTCCAGAATCAGTGATATTTTGTGTTGGTATTACAGTCTGAGGGAGCAACACATAAACTGAATTAGTGCTCTCAGCGTTTCTCTAGTAAATTCTGGTACTTCATCAAAGGAGTGACGAGTTTAAAGTCTCCCTCACCGTGGAAGAATCTCAGTGGAATGTGGCTTCCCTGGTGGTAGCAGCAGTGCTGATTGATTGAGCAGACAGAAACTAAATTAACTTTTCAGAGATGACAAAAAGCTGCAAGGAGAAAGCTGGAGCAGTTCAACTACTCTTCTTCTGTTCTCCTTATCTCTTGTGTTTATGAAAAACAAAATTACCAGGACAGTACAGTTTGTTCTCTGTGATTTTGCTTTAAGAATCTCCAGTGGGAATTTTAAAATAAAATTAATAAAAATGCAAACAGTATTCCAGTGTGGATATTAAAACCACTTAATAATGTGGAAAAATATTTATAAGCTGGTTTTATTTGCCTTAAAAGATTTAATTGCTTTTCATCAAACTTTATAAACGTAAAACATCTTGTAATTTCATAGTAATTCTGAAGTAGGAACATGCAGTGTGAAATGAATGAGAAAAGCTCTTTATATCAGCAGCAGCACTCAAGAATTAAATTCCTAATGTGCCTTTTAATTTCCAAAATGTGAAAATGTTATTTTGCAAACCCATATTTATGGCAGCATCTTTCATGCTAAGTTCAAAGCTTCAAGCTCAGGGCACCTCCTTCAATCTATTTCTATTTTTACTGAAAATCAAGGAGCTGAATGCACAGTATTATGGGACATTCATCACTGAATTGCTCACACAGAGTTGCTCTCCAAACTCTGTGGTTATTTAAGAGGAGCTCAGGAACTCTGGCTCGTTTATGTTGGGATCAGGCAGTCCCATATTTCTTTGCTTTAATGAAAAGCTTGAGAACCTGTTTGTGAGTGAAGTCCTCAGAGGACAAATGTGTATGTAAAAAGTACCATATACACACATTTGCTGTCGAATGCTAAATTTTAAGTGAAAATGTCAAGTTCTCACTGGTAACTGCATTTGCAATGAAATGGTTTTTTTATTGTAGTTAAGCATGGTTTCTGTTTTGTCAATAAATGTATATGAAACAGAGCTCTGTATCTAATGGTTCATGCAAACACATCCCCGTTTTATGGGTGCTGTGGCTTTCCACATTTACAGCTCACTGCCTGTGATCATATTTACAGCCCAAATGTGTTTTATAGAGCTAAGGGTTAATGACCAGTAAGTGCACTGTGCTCGTTACTGTTGGTTTTTATCCATGAAATAAAACCCCGTGAGAATGTGATGCTGTGGAAGTCCTGTGCCTGTGTTTGTTGCTGAGAGGGAATGGCCCTGACTCCAGACTGTTCAAGGGCTTATCTCTCCTGCACCTCAGGAGTGGCTGTGGCACCAGTGGTGGGTTGGATCAGAGGGATTTATGGAGCACAGAGAGAGCTGCTGTCAATTGCTCAGGGTTGTTCTATGCAGGCACTTCCCAAAATTGCAATTTGAGAGTTTGATATGCATTGCTTTTACTGTTGATGGAAAGAAAGTGATTTAAGTTCTTATTTGAGATGTGTATTTCATATTTCTTCTTCTCTTAGACACCTCTACCACACACAGCTTTCACCTCTGGCCCTGCTTGTCATTACTTGTCTTCTCTTGAGTGCTGTGGTTATTTTGGGAGGTTTTTTATGCTTGTGTTCTGGGTTGTTTGTTTTTTGTTGAATCATAGCAACCCTAGCAAAATTGCTTTGCTTGTGTTCTTTCCATATCCATTCTTCTATGGGTTCGTTTTGGGGTTTTTTTTTTTTTTGAGTGCTCTATAAAAAGCAGCAGCCTGTATGTGACCCTTCCAGTGAGAAACTTTACTTTATGTTTTTCTGCTTTTGCACTCATTTGGTGGTACATTTTTGTATGTGCACTTTAAAAATAACATTATATGATTAAAGACTGAAATAATTACAGAATATATCTGTTGCCCAGTTCCTGGACTATTGCAGATAGAACATGGAGCTGTGTTTCAGCGTAGGGTCTCTCTAGCTGTGCAAGACAGCACAATTCTCCAGACAAAAGTAAGGGTCCTCATTAGGATTCAGGAAATTCACTTGAAAGCAGTTTTATACCTATGGTTTAAAGCACCATTTTTTCTGATAGTTGCAGGAGCTGTTAAATGTGGAGCAAGAACATATCAATTAGCAGGAATGCATTCAGCCTGAAATACCAATAATTAGTTGGTTGGCATTCAGGACTCTGAATTGCTGTTGGAGAATGAATTATATATGGTGCTGTAAATTTTAATTTTAGCCTATTAAGCTGTAAAGCAAGAAGAATGAAATACTCTTTGTGCTGTCTCAGTGGATAAAGTGCTTAAATTAGAGTAGATCCCATTCAGAGGCAGCTTCCCTTCAGTGCGTGTGGAGAATCCGCTGTGCGCAATTGCAGGTTTGGGGTTTCAGCTGTAGGGTACAAACACACGGAGGATGTGTTTAGTAATGTCAGTCTTGTGCTGCTGCTGCATGACCCAAGAGTTGGGGATGAAGTTAGATCACTTCAAGGCCAGGTTGGATGGGGCTTGGAGCAAGCTGGTCTGGTGGAAGGTGTCTCTGCCTGTGGCAGGGAATGAAGGAGGACGAGCTTTAAGCTCCCTTCCAGCCCAGCCCTCCTGGGATTGTGTCGTTCCATGAACTTCATTTTCAGAGTGACTAACAGGGCAGATGGGTGGTGTGGGAGGAGGTTCCCAGAGGGGTGGTGGCAGCTCTGGCTTTGGGCTTGCTGCAGGTGGATTGGCTGAGTCAGAGCCGTTCTTTGCTCCAACTCTGGTTTCTCCTTCGCAGCTCCACCGAAGGCTGCCAAGCCCCCGGAGGAACACCTGAAGGCTGAGAACATCCAGCTCTCCAACTCCTTCAACTACAACGTGCTCCAGCATCTGGGCCAGTTCCCCCCTCTGATGCCCAACAAGCAGCTGGTGGAGTCCAACAGCAGCAGCCCCCAGCCCGCGGGCGGCACCAAACCCGTCATGTCCTACGCCAGCGCTCTGCGGGCTCCTCCCAAGCCCAAACCTCCTCCTGAGCAGACAAAAAAGAACAGCGACCCCCTGTCCTTGTTTCAGGAACTTAGCCTAGGTAGTTCATCAGGTAGCAATGGCTTTTACTCCTATTTTAAATAATCAGATTATTTTTTTTAGAGAGAATTTAATTTTTATTTGTGTCGGTAGATCTAAGATAGTTGGGGCTTCACCTGTAGTTGCAAATATTCCCTTTTGTTTATATTGGTAAATATATCCTCACTTAATTGCTTTGCTGCTAGACTTGCAACTAATTTTTTTTTAATTATATTCCATTATTTTGCATTTTTTGATGTGGGTCGGGTTTTTGGAAGCTTTTCTGTAGGAAGACACACACGTTATTTTTTAATTTGTGTAATGTTAATGATATGTTGCATTAAACTAGCAGCTGAGAGATTACCTGTACAACTTGAAAAAAAGGAAAAAAAAAAAAGGAAAAAGAAAAAAAAGGAAAAAAAAAGTTTGTCTAAATTGTATTTAAGAAGATTGTAAGTAGCATTTACATTTATTCAATAACATTAGCATACTATGCTGGGTTTCTGTACCAGAAATGGCCAGTTAATGTAAAAATGTATGTTATTTCTGCTTAAATTCATTTAATTTTTTTTTTTTTTAATAAAGGTGCAGCATCTTCTAAATAATTTCAGTTTTATCAGCTTTTTTGTGAAGGGATGCTGCATTCTCAGACTTTTATAGTTTTAGATTCTGTATGATGTGGTATTGTATTTTCCATCCACTGTAGGGTAAAGTAAAGGCATTCTTTGCAGACACCTATGCCATTGTTTGGAAACATTCAGATAAAAGTATTGGTATACTTTCAAAAAATAATAAAAAAATCGTAAAAAGAGGAAAAAAATTAACAAAAAACCCAAAAAACTCTACATTTTATTTTTGGACAAGCTAATAATATAAGCTTGTTTGAAAAGTTAATTTGATAGGTTTTTTAAATGAATCATGAAGCTGAAAATAAATTTTTAGGTATGTTGGTGCTTAGTAGATTTAATAACTATTTTAAAAAAAATGCGTGAATTTAGTAAAATACTTTTTTTGTTTGTTTGTTTAATTTTTTTTCCACTATGCATGTGTAAATGTTTGTAATCTGGCTTTTTCCTCCCCTCTTCTCCAGTGGTATAAAGAATTGTGCCGCTTTAATTTTCTTTTTTTTTTTTTTTTTTTCCGGTAAAACTTTTGGTACATTATTTGATGTTTACATTAAAATGTGACATTATACAAGGAAATTCAGATATTTTGCTAACTGTTTTGTTTGAGGAACATCATTAAAGAAGAGATTTAATGTTTGTCAAAGCTGTATCCAAATTAATCTAAATCTTCTGGGGATCAGAGTGGTTACCAGGTTATTTGTCTCCATGAACCTGGCCCTTAAGGAATCCAGTCTGAAAAATTAATTATGGGATATTAAAAAAAATAATTAAAGAAACAAATGTGAATGAAACTTCAGAAGATAAAAACTTTGTGGATAAAGATTTCTGGTCTTGCACACTGTCCCTGCTTTGTGGCTGGGGAGCTCCAGAGGGGGTTTGTAGAGTTTCTCCTTTATTTCTCCTTAATCCTCCTTTTACACTTGAAATAACTTTAAATCCGGGAACTGGTTTACAGGGATGAGCTGGGTGTAGTTCAGAATCCCTCCACTTACTACCTGCAGGAATTGAATTTTTAGAGCTGTGAGGGGGCAATTTCAGATTTTTACACCTTGCTGGGGAGCAGTGGCTGCTGCTCTGTTCAATCAGATTTTTGCTCTATTTACAATCAATCAGCTTCATTTTTTTTTTTTTTTGCATTTGACATCATGTGTTAAGACAAGGGTCATTATGTAATGGGGTTGATTTAAACTCAGTACACTGCAGAGGGTTGCATATAAATTTTTTATTAAAAATCTTTGCTGGGTTATGATTCAAAAACTTATCTGAAAACCTTTTTCCTTCTTTTTGCTGTGAAGCAAAACTCGTGTAACTCCTTAATTTATTTCCTAATGTTATACCAAACAAACAATGCTGGAGAGGGGACAGGCTCTGCCAAGTTCTGCTCAGCACTTCAGCACAGGGCATGGAACCCAGACGACCCAAAAACGAGGAGAGGCCAAATTCTGCAACCTTGAATCAAGCAAAGCTGCTGTTAAATGGGTTTTTGCCAAGCTGCTGGCTGCAGGAATCAGTCCATGGGAAATTCACTGGCAGAGGAGCAGGGATCCAGTGGAGGGAGGAGCAGGACTGGCAGAGCAGAGATGGGGATCCAAAGCACTTCATATCCCCGAGTCAGCATTTTGTAATTTCAGGTGTTTCAAAGTCACTCAGTTCTATGGAGCAGCCTTTTGATTCTGTTCACCATTTAATATTGAATATTAAACTAATAAACATCACTTGTTAATTTACTGCTATCTGTCGATCAGTTAAGGGGGAGATGGTTGCATCTCACCACATTTTATTCTGTTTTACACTGGTATTTTATCTACACTGAAAATATTACAGATAAAATCCCATTTTCTCTCTGACTTAGAGTTTCAGTTCTTTAACTTTATGAAAACCCCAGCTGGTTTTTGTGCTAAATTTTCGTAAGTCCTCTCACCCTGAAATTTGAGGATGATATGATAGAGATGATCTGACTTAACAGCCTTGGCATGAATCATCTGGATTTCTTAGAGTTAGTTTTTTTCCAAAAGAATGTATTTTTTTGAAATCTCTTGTCTCACCATTGTATGTCACATTTGCAGCCCTGAGTGAGGTCTTTGAATTTTGGAGCAAATTACCCAATGTTTATTGAAGTCATGTTTAGAAAACTCCAAAACTGTATTTTCAACTCTCCTAGGGCTTCAGTCAAAGTCTTATTAAAATGAAATTAGGCCTTACAGATGGCTCCAGTGGGCACTGCTCAGGCTGCAGTGTGAAAATCGACCTGTTGCAATTACAGGGAAAGTTCAAGACTGAGTTTGTGTAAATTACCTCAATTTTGGGTGAAATGAGTGGAGGTTGGGGCATATGCCAATACCCAACTGGGTATTTGGCTCCTTGACTTTTTTTATGCTTCAGTTAGTGCCAAATCACATGCTCCTTGTCCAGGAATAAATTCCCCATTGTTGTCTGTGGAAAATTTAAATGACAGATCTAAATTTAGTAAGCTTGTATTTGATATCAAGAATGATTTCTGGTTTTGTTTTCTTTAATTCCAGTTTTTGATGAGAAAAATCTGGATGCCTCATGGGAGGTTGTCAGTGTGGTGATAAGAACTAATGAAGAATGAAGGGAAAGATTTTTAAAAAAATTAATTATTTGGATTCTAAGAAATTTATTTTTTATATAGTTCAATTAAACCCTCCACCCTTTAAAAAGCCACTTAGTGAATGCAGCTGGCATGTTTTTCTGTGTGTAGTTGAGGACTGAATTCTTATGGAACTGTGAGCTGTCCACTTGGCCATCCCAGGTCAGGAGCAGCCAGAGGTGCTGCCGCTCGTGGAGAGCTCAGCCTGACCTGGAGCTGGATTCCGAGGTAACACTGACACCTCCTGAGGCTGCAGGCCTGCCCCTGGTGCCCTGCCTCATCTGGGTGATGCTGGGGGACGTGGCTGTGCTTGTCCCTAGCCTGGATTGCTCCTGGTCCTGCAGCCTGTCCTGAGGGAGCCGGCAGGCTCGGGCAGCGCTTTGTGGCACCTCCCTGTCTCTCTTTGTTAGTGCTCTGGCTGCTGGGGCCCCTCCACGGTGTGCTGCTGTCCTCTGAAGCAGCCTGCAGAGCAGTGGGTGTCCCCAGGATGCTTCCAGTGTGTCTCAGGTGTCTCAGCAGTGCCAGGCTCCTCAGGGCCCAGAGTGGGTCGTAGGGACAATTCCCCTCCATCCCCCTTTGTGCTCACACAGCAGCTTTCAGTGTTTCCACAAGCCAGCTCATAAATTGCTGTTTTGCATAAATCTGGCAGGTTAGAACCAGGGCCCCAGCATCCATATTTTCTCCTCGAGGTTGTCATCTAATCCAGTTTGTCCTGGATTTTTAATTGTCTGGGCTGTGGTGTTGCTGGCCCTTTGCAAGATGTGAGTCCTGCCACTGACTGCGCACCCTGTGAGTGCCATTCCCTGCTTTGATTAATTAATGTTTTGTTCCCAGATTTGTCAAGTTCAGCTGGTTTTTTTGCAGAGATCATGCTCTATAAGCAATTCTTTTGCTATGTATGTAGTACCTCAGTGCTATAAGTAGCACCAAGAGCAGAATTTGACCACTCCAGATTTTCTTTTTAGACTGAACTGAGGCATATCAGAACCTGCACATTTCCAGGGCAATGAGCCCACAATGCTTCATGCTCTGCCCATACCATCCTTCAACTCATTTGTTTTGTTAGTTTTTAAAGGTTCTAGTTTTCCTAGAAAAACTGCAGACAATTAACTTGTCAAGACAGATGGTGATGATCTATGGTGCCTATAAAAATTTGCACATCGTATTCCTTGACATGAAATATGGGCTATTTCTGTTGGTGTAGCAATACTTGAGCCAGTCTCTTTTTGCTGGCTGTGTCAGGGAGCAAGGGCTGAATCCTTCTAAATTTGTTTTTTCTTCCATTCAAGAGAAATAAAAGGATTTGCAGCAGCAGCAATGGAAATGTCAGTTCAGTGTGGGGGTTTTTGGCAACTTTAGCTGAGAAATGTTCAGGAGTTTTTACCTCATTAAGGATTAATAGACACTTCTGAGAAATTACAGAACGCTCGGCGATATGAATTATCCAAGAGTGGTTAAAAGATGTTGTCAGTCCCTTTTTCAGAAGACTTGCCTTCCTGCTGGAGGGTAAATACCTCCACAAGACCAGCTCTGAAGCCATTGAGGTGCTCCCAGTGAGACTGGTGATACTGGGCACAAAGCTGAGCCAATGCCTTGCCAAACAAAATTGTTCTACTGGTTCTGTTACACAGAAAATAGTCCAGAAATCCGAGTTTATTCCCTTCTCTGCATTTCTTTGAAGAAAGCAGCAAAGCAGCTCAGTGTCTGATGCAGAGTGGGGCTGTGTGATGTCTGCATGCCTTGAATTTATGTTCAATAGCTACAGTGGAGCCCGAGCATCGATCAAGTGTGACAAAGCAACGACAATCTCATCCTCTACTTCAGTCAAAACAAAGTTGTGACGATCTTTTCTTGTCCCTTGGTGACAATGGAAAGGGGAAATAATTGGAATGGATGCTTTTAGAGCAGGTCCCACTGCTGAGTGTGTTCTATGGTACAGAGCAGCCTAATACCCCTGTAGTTAAGTTATAAAGTAATGCAGTGTTCCAAGGGGCACTGTCCCACTGTGGACAGTGGCAGCTCGTTTTAAATTAAGTTTAGGCTGAGGTTTATTCTCTAACAGTTTCTGCCCATGGTCAGGTTCCTGGCATGTGACTGCAGCTCTGGATGGAGCCCAGGGGCTCTGTGTGAATCCCCAGGGCCCTCCCCAGGGCTGGCAGTGCTGCAATCTTCTGACTCCTGCATCAGGCGTGTTCCTCAAGAGCTGTCAGGCCTAGGTGAGGAAGTGTCACTCTGCAGCAGGGCCAGGGATCTCATTGTAGGGGGGAAATTCCCAGATCTTTGGGACTTTCTGGAAATCATTTCCACAGCTGTCAGAGTGAGGAGAAGGTGGTGATGGTCACAAGGAAGTCACAGAGTGGAAAGGGATCAGTGAAAAAACAAAGTAATTTCGTAAATACCTGTGCCTCTGTTAGCTATGTCAGGGTGATCAAACACCTGAGCATCCTGTGCTGGTGCTGGCTCTTTCTAGGTTTGGACTAAAGGAGAAATAATGGTGTGTGCCAGGATTTCTGGGTGAAATCCTCTCTCATGCACCCATCTGTGCTGCCTTGTGTGCTGAGCTCTTCTCCCCTCACCCGCTGGTGCTGGGCTGTGCCTGCAGAACCTCGTTGCAGATGAAGGGTGTTCAAGAGCTCAGCTTGCTGCTAAACAGGCAGTTTTCTTCTTCAGGGTTGCTTGTCTGACACCTTTTCTGCACATTAAATTCACACAGCACAGCATTTAAAAACAAGGGAAGCAGATTCTCTCCACGCCTCACAGCAAATCTTACATAAACAAAAACCTTCACGTCTTCTGTTGCGATGACTGTGATTTAGCACTTGGGCTTTGGCAGACTGGAGCAGCCCAAATCTCAGCACTGTGGCTTGGGCAGTGCCCTGGGGCACCTCTCTGGCTGTCTGAGGGATTAGAGAGTGGCAGATGCCCCAGGGGCCTGTGACTGAAGGTGTCCTGGGTCTGGGAGTGGCAGGGCACACGCTCAGGATTTCATGGTGGCCAATGGTTGTTCCCTGTTCTGCAAATTGATTTTTCTCTCCCTCTCTCTGGTGCCTGTTTCCCACTCAGTTCTTTGGCTGTGTCCCAAACCCAGGAGTGCTCCTGTTGGCTGTGTAGCAGCCAGGTGCCCATCCCTGTTTGGCTCTGGTGGCTCCCTGCTGGTGAGGACATTGCTTCACATTTTCATGGTACATTCCTGAGGTTCTGGTGGCTCTTCCCTGCTGTTTGCTCAGCTGAGAGAGTGAAAACTGAAACTGGTTACAGCTCTCCCCTCCAACATTATATTCCTTTTCCTTTATGAAGGCAAATTACTTTTATTAACTCTCTTAAAACACATTATCAGCTCTTTGGCAGAACAAACCTGCTGCAGGAGCAGAACCCTTCCCACCGTGAATACCAATGACTCCCTCTTCAGCAGTTCTTAATATCTGGGAGAGGAAAATGAAGTTATCCACGTGCTTCTCAGTCTGGCAGGGACCATACAGAGCAGGGAATGGTCACAAAGCCTCAACCTGGAGCAGAAAGAGAGTAAAACTCAGTGAGACTTAAGGGCTTTAGGAGGCATCTGGCTGAGCTGCCTGAGCTCTGGCTGTGGGTGTAGGATCTCGATGCTGTGAGCTGTGTGTTTTCTCTGCCTCCTGTGTAAAGTGATCCCAGAGAGGCTGTAAAACCTTGGATCCAGGCCAAAGCCCAGCACTCACCAGGAATCTTTCCACTGCCCTCACTGGGGCTTGGATGAAGCGGATCAGGAGCGTGCAGGAGATGGGTGAGAACATGCAGTGTGTGTTTATCTGAAATGTGCACGTTTTGCTCTTGAATATCAGGAAAGGGACTAAGCAGCATCTTGGCTGGGCAAAAAGTTGGCTCATCAGGATAAGAACCCACCTCGAAATTACTTTCTTCCAGCAGAGGTGTTGAAAGAGAGGGGTGGCACTTCAGGAAAGTTGGGTGAAGGGCTTCCCAGGGACACGGGACATGCTGCTGCTCTGTGTGAGGTCACAAACTCAGACCCCTGTCCCCAAACCTTGCTTATCTCAAGCCATGGCATGTCTGAGGTGATGATGATGATGATGGCTGAGCTGGGAATGCTGTTGTTCCTGCCAGGTGCTCTCTTAGATTAGTCTTTGCTGTGCAGGTTTGGATGTCCCAACCCAGGATCAGCCACCCCAGCGGTCACACTGGCTACTTTGCTTTCTGTTGTTGTATGTAAAGGTTCTCCCTAGAAGCTAGCCTCTGTTTTCCTGAACAATGAAAATGCAAATTCAGGATGTCAGCTCTGTACCCAAAAATAAGATTTCAAAACCATTTAGCATTTCAGAGTGGTTCTGTGACAACGTGAAGACTTGCAGTTGTCTCTCATGATGAGAGACAGGCAGAGTTCCTCAGCTCACACTCAGATCTGAGCACCAATGAGTGCTTTATCCCAAAACTTTATAATATATGTGTTATTTGTAGTGCTTTTCAACTTCAAAGAGCTTGGAAAACATTAATGCAACTTCACAAAAGGCTTCTGTTCTCGCTGCCACTCTGCTGATGGGGAAAATGGAGATGAGCCTGAGTCTGGCTGAGGCTGCTGGGGCTGAGCCCACCCCGACGGCGGGGCTGAGGGCAGCCCCTCGAGCCAGCACTGAATTGCTGGGGAATTCCTCCAAATGTTTGAACATGCCATGATTTCAGACCTCTTCAAATTGACCAGAGATTTTTCTGTTAGGAATTCTGGGTTTTTTTTAGGATTGGGGTCAGATAAACACAGAGGGAAGAGCACTTCAGTTCCCCTTTCTCCTGATACTTAAATTACCAAGGGAAAAGAGTACACTGTAAGCCAAGGGTTTTTTTTTTTTTTTTCTGCCTGGGGGAAAAATGCTGAGCAGATTGTGAAAACTGAACGGGAAAAAACGAAAGAATAAAAGAACATCCCACCTCTTAGTGCTGGGGAAGTGTGAGGGTGAAAAGGGCTTGGCTGGAGGGGCTGGGTGAGCATGTGGGGCTGGGGCATCCCCAGTGCTGCTGATGGTTGGATTGGTGGATCCCCAGCCCCCAAAGTGCTTCAGGCGGCTGTTGCAGAGCCCTGCAGGCTCTCAGCAACAAAGCAGCGCCCGCAGCATCCCGCAGCACTGCCTGGGGTCTGTGATTCTGCAGCAGCAGCAGCGAGGCAGCGGCAGGGCGCTCTCAGGGCTGCCTCTCCCGGCCCTTTCAGACAGAATCCTTTCCCTCTTGGCAGCTGCTTTGAAGGATTTTTCCTGAGGTGTAGCTTTGTGTACACATATGCAGTGAGCAGAGCAGGGTGCTCTTAAAGAGCCCACTCACGAGGAACAAATGAGAGCTCCGTGCAGCAACCACCACCCAGCACTGCTCTGCCGTCGTGGACCTGGCAGAATCTGATGGGCCAAGTGATTCATCCATCATAATCATTTTCCAGAAGATCATGCTACCGGAAGATTATGCTTTTTATTAAAGGAAAATATCACTCTTCATGTTCAGTACTTGGCTTCGCCACTGAAGTTTAAGCAAAACACAAGACTCTGCTTTGTGGGGTTTTACGCTTGGTTTGAAAGAATGGATCTGCAGGGTGTCAATTTGGAGGGGGGATTTTTATGCCAATGCTACGAGAAGTTCTGTTTTGTTTTTTATCAAATGTTAACATTTTAATAGAAGAGCATAAGGATCTCCAACGTACCCTGGGGAAACAAGCTAACTCTTCTGAGGGAAGGAGAGGAGTGTGGCATAAATGGGGACATTGAGTCCCCAGAGTGTCTCTCTG
This sequence comes from Cettia cetti, assembly GCA_013401135.1. NCBI lineage: Eukaryota > Metazoa > Chordata > Aves > Passeriformes > Sylviidae > Cettia > Cettia cetti. The sequence continues at coordinate 10,144 of VZUI01035541.1, read as the reverse complement.
ACCAAGTAAGGTATAAAAGCCTGATATCCCTCATGGATCTATGCCCAAGTACACCAAAAATCTTCTTCATAACAGAGCTGTCTCCTCTGTGGCCCGAGCTGTCTCAGACACAGATTTCCCCTCAACTGCATCAGGGCAGCCCCAAAATGGCACAGAACAGTGCCATTCACACACACCCATGATGGTGTTGAGTGGTCTTTCTGCTTTTAAAAAAAAAGAAAAAAAAGAAAAGAATCAAAAAAGAGAGAAAAAAGAAATGAAAAAAGAGAGAAAAAAGAAATGAAAAAAGAGAGGAAAAGAGAAAGCAACAATTGCAATCGAACATGCCTTGGTTCAGTAATGACTCGTGATGGAGAGCACATTGTGTAGTGAGACCCAGACATTTTAAAAAATACAAATCTTTTCAGAACACTTTCTTGATATTTTTCATGGGTGCAGGGAACATCAGTGCTCCGGTTCTGCATCCATGCAGGTCTCCCAGGGGTTCTGGGGGAAGCGGGGCAGCGCGATGAGGAGGAGGGCGAGGCCGCAGACGAAGAGCAGCACGAAGGAGGCACAGGCACAGGCGAAGGACCAGGAGTAACTGTACTTGATCCAGGCTGTCTCCTTGCTGTCAATCATCCTCTTCACGGATTGTCTCATGACTTCAACAGAGATGATGATGCAGAGACCTGAAGGAAGATAGGAGCAGTGGGTTGAATAACCAGCTGTCAATTTTTCATCCTTAATTAACCGCCTCATCTGTTGTTTTGCATACAGGAACTGCAGTGAGATTCACAGGTGAGTCACTGACTTCAGTGCTTGAAGGAACCAGTGCTCAGAACTGCCAGGAGCTCTGCCATAACTGAGGTCAGCCACTGACTTGTTGAGTGTGATCTTTTAGGCAGCCTTAGGTGGGAAATTCAAAGTGGGGGAGGAATAATTGCATTCCCTAGGGAGATTTTTCAGAGATTGAGGAAGATTTTATATTGAGGTGACAATTTGCACCTCTGTCTTGTGCTCATTGTGGCATGTCAAAGTGTTCCTAGCTCATGTACAGGTGCAGTCTTTGTGTTTGGAAGACAGTTGTGTATTTTGGGCCTGGATCAGCCATTTTGTTGGTTTGAAACTTAATAAATGAGGTAGAATATTGTGTGTCCCTGGTTCAGACTGGGACTGAGAGTGAATACACTAGAAGGGAGTGAATATAATTCTAAAGGAGGTTGGAGAAAACACAGACCGGCTGCTGAACAGGAGCTGTTCTGACATCACACAGGGACCTGCAGCCTGTGGCCAGGAAGAAAATGCTTTCAGGGCATGTTTAGAAGTATCTCTGTCCCCTTGGGATCTATCTTAAGTTTCTCTGTGTTGTCCTATGAACCAAGTGCAGAAATGTGAGCAGGCCTCCCCGTACCTGCAAAGGTGTAGAACATGGATGCTGGCTTCAGCAGATAATCCCTCTTCTTCCTGAAGGACAGGAGGACACAGATTGTCCCGATGATGGCAAAGCCAACACTGAAGATGGCAATGGCTGCAGCTGAAATGCTGTATTCTGCCAAAGGAAAAAAAAAAACCACCAAAAATGACATAGTGTGCACATTTTGAGCCTGCTGCCATCAGCTGTGGGGATGTTGCAGTAGCTCACTGTGAGAAATATGTGCACCCCTGATGCCAGGGTGAGGTGGCTTTGGTGAATTATTTCCCTCAAGTGAAAATGAGGGCAAGTATTGACCATGTATCTTTTGAATGTGAAGGGTATAAAAGCAGAACAGAAGGGAAAATGCTTTCTGAACACCTTCTGAGACAGCCCAGGGCACCTTTGCTCGTGAGCCCACCTGCATGGGGCTGCTGGAGCTCCAGGCTGGAGCCGCTTTGGCTCTGCCATGGAAATGTTATTGTCAAAGCTTTGCTGGGCTCCATGCTGGTCCCTTCCATCACCCCACACACTTCTCCCAAAGTAAATAGACAGCTCTCTGCTACTTTTACTCCCTGCTTTCTGCAGAGCCCTGGTGCAGGGTGCTGGTGCTGTCCCAGAGCATGGAGAGCTGAGTGCTCCGCGGGCTCAGCACCCAAGCGGGCACAGCAGGCTGGGGTGAAGTGCTTGCACAGCTCAGTTTTATTCCTTTGCCTTTACAACAGCGATTTCCAGCTCTGTGAAAACCCAGCTTCTTCAGGGCATGGGATTAAACCCTCCCCAAAAGTCCTGTTTTTTTGTTAAACCATGTGTTGGACACTTCCCCCAGCCCAGCACTGCTCAGTGGAGGGGGAGAGTTGCTAATTGAGTAATTCAGGCCTTCATTTGCATGTTGTGTTCATTTTCAGATTAGTTTAATATTTAACACATGTAGCCATGCATGAACATCACAGTGCCTGATGATATTTGCCTTTCAAGCCATTTAAAAAAATATCTCCCAGGCAAAATCATGAAGAATTTTTTTGCCTGTTACTAATTAGCTCCCATCCAAATGAGCTATTTCTGCAAAGGGGAACAGCAGATCACTCTTTGTTCTCATTGCTTTTCATATCACTGTTTTATTAACATTTTCTAAATGTTTCTCTTTTCTCTGTGCTGGAAATGCCTGAAAGTGTTCATTTTGTTGTAAAATCTTTCGCTTGCCTTAAGATTTTCTTTTTTGCCCCAAAGAAAAGAAGTTCTTCCTGATTATTCTTTTTTTTCTGAAGAAGAATTTTTTTCCTGATTTTTCTCTGCATTGCCCTGAAGGCATTGGGTGCATTTTGAAGATCAGGTGGCTGGATCAGATAGCAGATAAGAGAGCAAAAGCAGGTGTCTCAGATATATGCTCTTCTATGCAGTTAAAATTCCTGTCTTTCCTGTCTCAGGAAGCCACTTTTTTAGGGAACCTGTCTTCAGGGTTTTCCACAATTTTACAATTTCCACGAGGAGCAAAGCAGATTAATACATGTAATGTATCCAATGGCTCACATTTTCAACAGTAAATATGTTGTGTTGCAAGCTATGAAGGAGTTTTTCCCCAAAGAGAGGATGAGAAAGAGAGAGGAGCCTGTTAGGGGAGCCCTCAAAATACTTGGACTTATTATTAAAAATATGAAATTTGTCCATGAAAGACAATTTTGCTGTAAACACTGACAGTTCATGTCTTTGTAGGATCCCTGTTCCTTCCATTCATCGATTGCTCTATTTTTTACATGACTTTCATGTAAAATCAATATGAAGCATAAAATTCCTAATGGTCTTCAGAGAGCCTCTGCACTTCTTCTCAGGGTCAAGACTCTGCTTGGGGTATGATTTATTCATTTAGGTTTTATTAATATCTTCCCCTTCAATGGCAGAGGCTGAGTGTCACGGATAGTGCCAATGTTGTAAAGTCATTTTTATACTGGGAGGGCTTTTTGCAGTTTTCCTGGGTATTGACATTGTTATATATTTGTGGGACAACTTACGTAAAATCATGTTTATGGGTGTGATCACATATAAAAATAATTGTCCCCAGGAAGCTGAGAGTTGACCTTGTCCAGGGCATTTTCCACATTTTTCCCAGCTGATGGTGCCTGTTAGAAATTCTGCTGCTTTCAGTGGAACCAGGGCTGAGCCCTCATTTTGGGGACCCCTTTCCATTAGTTCTTGTGTGCCCATCAGTTTGTACATTAAGAAAATATTCTTTTGGAATCATTCTTACCTTTCTGGGTGGTTACTTCAAAAATCTCTGAGGTCTCTCCTGGAGTGAAGTGCTTGAAGTAGGAGCAGTTGTGGTCTGAAAGAGAAAAGAAAATTCAATTCTGTGCTCTTGGAAGCCTCTGATCAAATGTACCAAAACTGAATTAGCTTATTATTGATATAGAAAACTTGCAGTGGTTTAGAGGCTCCCTACCCTTGGTGATACCCAGGAACTGGTTTGGATCTGATTTCCTTGGGAGCAGGTGAGGACACCGGGCTCCAGCATGGACAAGGCTGAAGCCCCTCTGATACCTTTTGTATCCCTCTCAGAGCTGATTGCTCTTCTGTTTAAAATATGAATTACAGATGATTTTTCTCATTCTGTCTTTGGCCATCACACGTTTCTGCCTCTCAGTGCTGCAGCATTTCCTGGGGATGGGACTTGCTGTGCCCACAGCTGAGTTGGCAGCTCCCTTCCCTCACCATCCCACCCACAGTGGCATCACCCCATCGGGGTGTGGTGACCTTGGAGTGCAAACAGGGAGGATGGAGTGTCCTCATCCACCTTTCCCTCCTGGCTCTTCCTTTCTGCAGCTCACAGATCCCTGTGTGGCAGTGGGGGGGGTTTGCTGCATGCAGGAGGTTTGCTGATCTGGGGGTCCCAGAGATGAGGCTGCTGCAGTGCAGCAAAGCACATTTGGTTACTAAAATAGGGATGCTTAGAGCTTTTTTTCTTTTTTTTTTTTTTGGCTGTCAGTAAAAAAAGAACAAAGCAAAAAAGACCAAAGCTTTCTGAAGCCCAAGCAGTTGCCCAGGGAAGGGAAGAACGTTTGAGCCAAGGGCAAAGAGGCTCTCATGGTGGGCTTTATCTGAGTTTGATCAGAACAGCCTATTCAGTTAATTTGATAAGACAGCAGAAGTTAAATAGAGGGAGCTTCATGAAGTTCCTCTGTCTGGATTTCACATGAGCACAGGTATGGGGTGTTTGTATCGGGGTTGAAAAGCAAGCAGGGATCAGGATTGTGGGGCAGGGGCATATGGGGATGAGGGAAGTTGTTAGCTAAGTCTCTTGATGGCCACGATCCTTTTTCCTCCTCAGCCTGGTGAGGGTGAGCCAGGGCAGCAATGTCACTGCTGTCAGCAGACACAGGAGACTTCCAGCCTCGGCCTCCCAGCGGGATGGGAAGGGTCTGCTGAGGACCTGCTGACTCGGAGCTTTGGCAGCAGCAGGGGAAGGGTGGAGGGTGTTCTTGCTATTTATAACTGATTTAATTGAGGCTTTGAAGGGGTGTGGAGCAGGGAGAGCAGTTGCTCGCCAGGAATTTGGCTGGAAGGGTGCACTGGTGGGGACGTGCTGAGCAGCGCCAGCCCCGACTGCGCCGAGCTGGGCTGGGGGAACATGCTCAGCACCCACCCCAGCACCCCTGGAGCACCCAGGGGGCTCCCAGTGCCCAGGAAACAGAGCCAATGCTGCCTGAAACACAAAAAGAGGGGCCCCTTCCCTTAGGAGCATCTCTCCCATGGAGTTAGCACCAGCTTCCAGAAGATGCTGGGAGGAAGCCTGGGAGAAGTTGTGGCCCTCTTCACACCCAGGCTGGGACAGGCTGCTCCAGGGTGAAGCCTGAGCCAGGCCAGCTGCAGGACCACACAGGGACTGCTGTGGATTTCTGCGTGTGAGCATTTTTGTGGTTCCTTACAGCACTATTTTTTCTGGCAGAAGATCCCTGTGCTCTACCTGTTGGTTCTTGTGGGTTTTTTCTGTTGTGTAAATGGTGGCTGCTGGAGTTGGTGACTCAGGGAGGATTTATTTTCCCTCTCCCAGGAGATAGGTAATTGCAAAGCAGCGTTTTTGGGCCTGTTAGGGGAGGATTCCTTTGAGACCCTCTTATCTACTTAAGTTTATAAGCTGACTTTTATTTCATCTGCAGATTCTCCTTGCTGGAGATGAGGTTAATGTTTAGCACTGGCATCTCCTGACCTGTTCTTTATTATCAGTGCAAATTACTGGAAGAAATACATTTGATCTCAGCCCTCTCTGACTTTAATTGTGAATTTTGAGCCTCAAAGCAGTGGTTGTATGCCTCCACCAGCAGCTCAGTGGTGGCTGGCGCTGAGCATTGTGTCTGGCACACTTTCTTTTGGGATTGTTTGATTTAGCTGTTCATCAATACTCTAAAAAGCCTGAACTCAAAGAAGTACCCAGGCAGGCAGTACTGAGGTGGAGGCATCCAGACTTGGTGTGGTGGGAGCGCAGCACAGCTCTGCGTCCACTGCAGGGGAACCAAACCAGTCCAGTGCACCTTCCATCCTCGTGAACCTGTCAGAGGTGGGCTTGTCTGCAGCAGATGGAGCTGCCTCTGTCCCTTGTGGCCCTTAGCAAAGCTCTAATGTATGATAAAAGGGGTCATCACAAAGTAGGTTGGTGTTTTTGGAAAATCCACTTGTTGTGGGTAAATATAACTGGATTTGTTTTGGTGAAATGCTGAACTGTTTTCAGTTTTAAGATGCTCCCAAGCTCTGCTGAGCTGGGGTATCTGTTTCAGTAGGTCTGTTACTCAGCAGGACTGAGGCACTGCAATGACTCTGGTGCAGTCATGAATAAGAGAGAAGCCCATTTGTGTCACAGCACATTTACATAACAGATAGGATTTACACTGGGGTTGATAATGGATGAACACTGTGGCAATCTTTGTTTCTCTCCACCCCAATTTCCTTGTCTCTGCCATGATGTCACCCCAGTGTGCTGATGGAGACAATCCAGGGGCTCTGTGGTTGCATGAACTTCAGGATAAACGTGTTTTATCACAGAGTGTCCTGACCCCTCCAAGACACCCCCTTCCTGCTCCCTGCCCTTCAGATCCATCGCTCCTGGATGCAGGAGAAGTGCAACCCCACTGAACTGTGTTTGAACCTTGAGGAGCTGCAGTTTGGAGACTTTGTGGGAGAAAGAAAGGCTGGAAAGACCATGAGATGTTTGGTCATGCAGAGTTTTGGGTGGCAGCTGTCCCCTGTATGCACTAGAGTGACATGCTGGGAAAGGGCTGGAGCCCACCTTGCTCTGGAGCCTGGGATGGACTGAGCATGGGGAGTTTGTGGCTGAGTGAATTGTTAGAAAATCTGGGGTTTAGTGTGGGGTTTCCCACACTAAACCCCACTTTGTGATGAGTCCCACACTAAACTCCCACTTGTGATGAGTTTGGAAGACAGGACCTTAGAGGAGGTGTTAAGGTGAGGGCTGAGCCATGGAGGGGGGCAGGCCTTGGGCTCTGGCCTGGCCAACGAGGCCTTAGACACACACAGAGCTTTGGAGATGGCCTCTGCAGGCAGTTTAATTTCACACCTGCCTTGCAGGGTGAGTCTCCTGTAACACGGAGCAGACAGCCCTGCTGACAACCCATTTGCTCGAGCACTTCTCCAGTTGCCTGCAGTCAGGTTCCTGTATTTACAAGGACCTGTTGAAACTGTTGAACATCCCTGCTGCTGCCCAGATCATGGGAGCCACTTTTCAGAACAGCATCAGCACCAGAGTTACGGGCGGTGATGCTGAACTCTGTTAACAGCTGGTAGTAAAATGCCCTGGTGCCCGCTGACCACAATTAAAAATGTCTCAGTATTAATCTGAATTTGCCTGGTTTTAACAACCGTCTCTCTGATCTTTTTATTTGTTACAGCAGGATGCTGAACCTTTTCAATTTGTCAACACCCTCGGATGGGTGCTGTAAAATTTTAAAGCTCTGCCTAAATCACAGCCCTGCTTTGTGGACTGCAAGCCAAGTCATCCTCCCCAGTCTGCACTGTGCTGAGCTCAAAACCTAATAAATAACGTTAATCATGCCATCCATTTCCTCCACAGGGAGTGACTGGTAAATGGTTATTAATTCAGTGATAAATTCTGATGCCTCTTTCCCAGTCCTGGCAGTAATGTCTGGTTATAGCTCATGATTTTCAGGAAAAGCAGCGCCTGCATCTGCTCTTTTATTGCACGTTTGTTCATTCACATTTTCTCGACTGCTGCAGGTTTCACAACCCTGGTGTTTCCCTGCCGACATCCCTTCCCAGAAGTGTGAAATCAATCTAACAGGAGCCGTGCGGCCACAGCCTCACTCAGCAGCCCCAGCCCCGGGGCTCTCCCCTCCCCTTGCTCTGATCCTTTCCAGGCTCAAACAGAGATGAAGGTATTTATGTTATAATTCAGGTGCAAATTTCACCCTTTGGAGCGTGACTGTGGCTGTCATCTGAATTCCCAAATGTCTTTAAAAACTGGATGTACCAGCTCTGGAGTGGGGGACAGTCCAGCCCCTCCATAATTCCCAGTTATTCTGTGCCTGGCGGAATGCGGCGCTGGGATGTGATTCAACGTCTGTGCAAGCACATGCTGATGTCTGTCAAAGATAGTGGCTGCTTTCCTGTGCCCTGCCTGCGAATCTGCTTTGTGCAGACAGCTGGATATTTATGAGTTTTATATTTACCCCACGGTCGTGCAGTTTTGCTGTTTATCCACCAGTTTCTATTGTTTTTCCTTTTGTGGGAGCTCTCTGTGCGTGGGGGAAGGCGTGCAGCGAGGAATACGTCTCTGGGCACGTAAGTACCTTCCTGAGAGACATTAAGCATATGGATGACACACTCCCAAGTTTGGTTAGAGGCAGATCCACATGCTGAGGCTCAGCTCCTCTCTTCACAACATGTAATTTGACCAAAGAGATAAAAAATTGCAGTAATACAGGCAATATACAGTAAGCCCAAGCAGGAAGATTTTTCACAGGAAATTTTCAAATATGTGTTAACATATATTTCATTTCAAGCAGTGAGTCTAACACGAAGGCAATCCTGTTATTTCTGTTCTGGAAAGCATCCAATACCCTATAAGCCTTCTAAAAAAGCAGTGTGGCTCAGTCACAGAGGGAGTGTATTAGTGCAAACGGCACGGATGTTGCTGACTTGGCAATCAGCAAAAACATAATGAGCTCCTTTAACCATGGGAAAGGAGCAGCCTTCCCGGAAAGCTGCCGTGCCCACTGCCCTCCCCATCGATTGAACTGGAGGTGGAGACGTGTGTGGGAGCAGGTGCCTCTGGTGAGAGGTGAGGAGGCTCCCTAAGTCTTTGAGAAATTGATTCAAACTCTGTTTATAACTCTTTTTTTTTCTTGAAGTCGACAAACCATCCTGCAGGTCCCTCTCCCTCCTTGCCCTGAGGAGTGGCTGTTATTGGAAAGCTCAGAGACAACCCAGTGCCCACCAATGGATGGGCTGTTCCTCTGGGATTATATAGATCTGGAAATCCTAAACATCCAGCTGGGTTTGGTGGACCCATAAACTCCCTCTCTTGTCTGCTGCTATCAACATGCCTGTAGGACCCTTGGCTGGGGTTCAGCAAAATTCCCTCCATCCCAATCTCCCTTTGTGAGTCCCACTGTGCCCAGTCCTCCTCCCCTTCTCCCCACCACTGTGGCTGCTGCACGGGAGACTCAAATATGGTCACAAACAGACCAAGGCAAGACAGCAAAGCAACCCCAGCAGGAGGGATGGCAACGAGTGGTGTTTGCACACCAAAACGAAAACAGCCCCATGCACCCCATCCCAAACTCAGGGCCTGTTTTCCTTCCTTTCCTTCCTTTCCTTCCTTTCCTTTCCTTCCGTGGGGGACATGGAGCCTATTTTCCTTTGCCATGTCCTCCAACCTGCTAAGCAAAGGCTGCTGCGGGTCCTGGTGCTTTCTCCCGTGCATGCTCACGTACCTCCTGGCAGGCTGATGGGCCCACAGCTCCTCTCTTTGGGACCTTGCTCCTGCATGAAAAGGCGCTTGGTGCAGAGTCTCCAGAGCCCGAAATGAGCGGCCTCGCAGGTGGTGGTGTTTTTCTCCACGCTGGGGCTGAGCACTGCCCAGTGGTCAGTCACTACGGCCGCGAAGAGCAGCGAGATTCCCACCAGGATCACGGAGAACGTCAGCCGCACCTTCAGGGGTTTGCTCTCGTCCATCTCGCTCGGGGCCGGCGCTCCCGGCCGGGCGCCGCGGGGGATTCACGAGGGCTCCCGAAGTCCTGGCGCATCTGAGTGCCTGGAAATGTCAGCCCCGGGGCCGCAGGCAGCTGCTGGGCTGTGTCAGGAGGCTCCCGGTGCGCAGCTCAGCTTTCGGCCCCGTCCCGCCCGGCTTGGTTTGGATTCCCACGCCCGGCCGGGCGGGCGCTCGCCGCAGTGGCTGCAGCCGCCGCGCAGGGGCTGAGATCTCTTGACTTGCAGCATGCCCAGAAATAGGCATTAATAAGATGATTAACTTTTCAGCGAGGTTATAAAAACATCTGTGTTTATAATAGTGCTGGGCCTGAGTTCAGACTGATCCTAAACAGTTTAATAGCCTTGGAGCCCTCTCACCCCACGCCTGTGGCTCACAGGAGCTCAGCGGTGAATCTGCCTCCAGAGCCCACAGCTGTGACAGAGAGTGATAAAATAAGCCTTTTATTTTATTTTATTTTATTTTATTTTATTTTATTTTATTTTATTTTATTTTATTTTATTTTATTTTATTTTATT